>RJWJ010030510.1:0-19846 GCA_004363605.1 Indri indri | reverse complement strand
CCTCTAGAACTGTAAGAAATAAATAACTTTTATTTATAAATTAAAAAAAAAATAATGCACGGAGACTTAGCTTTTTAATACACTCAAGCCCTAAGTTTCTAAATAATTTAATGTAACCTTGCATTTTTAGGGAATGAAGAAGTTTCCTGAGGCTAAGCCTGTTAAAGTTGCTTGGCATTTGTGCTATTTTTGGTGGTAATAAGCTATTCCCTACTTGTTCAGTGTCACAGACCCTGTGTTTACACCATGTTATCAAACCTGATGACAGACAGCATAGCACCAGCTGGCACTGTGACCCTTCTTTCCCTTAGTGATTCCGTAGAAAGCAGGCACTTTCTTTTCACTCCATCTTCCTGCACTTTCCCTCCTTACAGTCTTGGCCTTAGCTTTTGTAAAAGTAGTGAATTAAATGAAATTAGACAGATGAGATACTGTGAACAGCAAATGAAAAATATTTATGTTACTAGATGGCTGCCTAGATGATTGGATTCCTCTCCTGATGCTTGATTTTTTTTTATTTTAGTTTAACAGCAGAAAAATGGGAAGAATGTCAGCTGTAACAGTAGGCATATCTAAATCTAGAGTTTGATAGGCATATCTAGTATCAAAACACTAACTAGCAGCATAAGGTGGCAAAGTATTAATAATTTGACCTCTCTGAGCTTCAGCTCCCTCGTCTGTAAACTGGGGATTATAGAACTCAATTCTGATTGTATTTTTATGAGTGTTATAATGTGTTTGGCACCCAATAAGCATTCAATAAATTGTAGTTGTAGTAATAATTGTAAGGATTAATTTTTAAGAAAAATAAAATGGATGAAAACTTTAATTTTGATAATTGCAATACTTGGTAAGAGAATTAATGGTCTAAACTAATTTATTCAATATGTGCCACTGCTGTAGGATGAAAAGGAAGCAGTGAGCACAGATAACCTGCAATATTTCCGAGTGGAGACCCACCTTTTATTCACCGTCAAATGTTCAGGGCTTTGTTTTATCTACACAATTTTCCATCTCTTTGTGTATAATTATGCTGATTTCTATGTTCATCAGATGCTAGTAAGAGGCAAAGAAATAAAAAGTAAAGGTATTTTTCTCAATTCCAGTTAAAAAAATAAACTCTAATAAAAAGGAAAATTCCTGGAAAAAAGGTTGTTTGTATTACCAAAAGAAATAAAGTTTTTAGTTTGCCTATACAGAATAAAGCAGTAGAAACATCATAAGCCCAGCATCCAACATGCCTGGATTTAAATTTCAGCTCTGCAATTCTTACTTTCCTTCCATTACTTGAGCAATTGTGTTGCAAGAGACTAACTTGAAAAATACAAAATGTGCCAGGGTTTATGGGGATGATTGACAATGGGACAATGTTTCCTCAAATGTTAAATCATAAAACTTAATCCTATTTGTATACACTTGTTGGATAGAGTGTCTTCACTTTTTGTAATATCAGTGTAGGAATTACTTTTTCCCATAGTATCAATACTCAAAAACACTTTGTGGAACAGCGGGACAAGCTATTTCAGGACAGGTTTAGAGTCCATTACAATCTGAGGTGGAAAAAAAAAATTGAAATAAAACCTTAAATTTTGATTGATTGTTTTCTATAGATTATAAACTTCAGAGTAATGCAGCTCAAATATCTGTCTGCATCCTGCTTCTAAAACCCTTAGTGCTCAGTGGCTTGCCTGCTCTCTCACCAGCCTAGACTGAGGCAGGGAGGTATTATCCTGATGGACTATAAGCAACCTTGGCTTTTCATCTCAAAATGAATCAATGTTGATGGAGAAACCTTCACAATATATTTTCTTCTCTGACACGAATACACTGGTCATTTGAAAACAAAATGGTACTTATTATATACCAGACATTCTCATTACTAACAGGTAACAATAATTAACATTTAATTAATAAATATTTCATTCTAAAAAGAGCCATTTCTTTGTATTATGTTGTTGATCTGTATTAATGGCACCAGAAACTTGTATGATACCAAAAAGATGTGGCAAAAATTTACTTAAAAGAGTTTCTTGCCTCCAGAATACATTAATGTTAAGCAAAATGAGGAGAAATAAGTCAATAATTATAAATTGAATTTCTTCCAAATGGAAAGCATTATATTAGGTATAATTTTTTTAAAAGACATACTCCTTAAGTATTTACCATCAAAATTTTTACAATCTAGCAATTACCCTTACACAAGAAATGCCACTTTGAGCATTTCAACTAATCTAATTTCACCTTCAAATATTACTACACCATTTCACATGTAAAACATTATAATGGAGAATTCCTATCCCTGATGGCATTTCCAACATTCATTTTACTTACGCATATAATATGATCACCTAATACATTATTATTATTTTATCCAACTGCCATGTTTAAGATCAATTTAAAATGAGAAAAATAAAACATTTTATTTTTCCTTCATTTATTCCTTCTCTGAAGCTGCTCTTTTCTTAATATAGATAAAAGTTTCTGACCTATATCATTTTTCTCCTGAACTTT
Source organism: Indri indri (assembly GCA_004363605.1). Classification (NCBI taxonomy): domain Eukaryota; kingdom Metazoa; phylum Chordata; class Mammalia; order Primates; family Indriidae; genus Indri; species Indri indri. The sequence goes on along the minus strand of RJWJ010030510.1, from coordinate 17,335 downwards.
ATTTTAACATTTCTTGCAAGGCAAGTCTGCTGGTACTGAATTCCTTCAGTTTTTGTTTGCCTGAGAAAGTACAGTTGACCCTTGAAAAATGTGGTGGTTGGGGTGCTGACCCCCTGCGCAGTTAAAAGTCTGTGTATAACTTTTGACTCCCCCAAAACTTTATTAATAGCCCACTAATGAGTAGAAACCTTACCAATAACATTGTGTATATTATATGTATTATATACTGTATTCTTATAAAAAGTAAACTAGAGAAAAGAAAATGTTAGGAAAACCAGAAGAAGGAGATTAAGTGGAAGTGGGTGATCATCATAAAGGTCTTCATCCTCGCTGTCTTCGCATTAAGTAGGCTGAAGAGGAGGAGAAGGAGAAATTGTTCTTGCTGCCTCAGTGGTGGCAAAAGAGTAAGAAAATACATGCATGAGTGGACTCCTGCAGTACAAACCCGTGTTGTCCAAGGGTCTACTGTGTTTCTCTTTCATAAAGGAAAATTTCTCTGGTTATAGAATCCTAGGTTGGTGGGTGTTTTTCTTTAAACACCTTAATAATTCACGACACCCTTTTCTCATTTGTGTAATTTCTGAAAAGAAATCTGCTGGAAATTTTACACGTTTGTCTATAGGTAAGCTATACTACTCAGTCCCAGAGACAGTGTAGAAATTTGAAGAATGATAAGGGATCTTTTTATGACACATCAAAAAAGCAGCCTTATTTAATTAATCCTTCAACAGATATTTACTGAATGTTTGCTTTACCTGTCTCTTTTGTTATACAGGGATAAATAATACAAAGCAGATTTTTTGATTCATTCAGATCATTTCCATTATTTCTAATATTGGGCTTTGAAATCTACAAACCTTCTAGCCAAGTGTTGTTAGCATGCCACTTTAATGATTCTACCCTGCATAAAACAACATCCTACAACTTTTAGCAATCAAATGATGATTTATTAAAAGGCATCTGAGTGTTTAAGAGCACAGAGCCAAACAGCCTGGGGTGTAACATTCCTCAACACTTACCCATGTAACCCTGAGAACATTAGTAACTCTTTCTGTGACTCTGTTTACTCATCTGTAAATGAAGATAATAATAGTTCCTGCCTTATAGTACAGTCATAAGGATTAGAGGAATTGACACAGTAATAAACACTAGAACAGTGTTGGGTTATAAGAACTTTATAAATAAGAGTTATTATTACTTAAAAACTGTGATTTATTATCCCAAGTTTAATTTTTTTTATCTTCCTCATCTTCTTTGTAAGGGTTTAATTGGGAGAATAAAAAGTTTACAGTGAATAAGGAACTCTATAGCCTTCAGTATTTTTATTACACTTTGCATCAAAAATCAGAGAATCCAATGAGATTGTTTTAAAAAAATAAAACAGTATATCTTCTGTTCTTTTGCCCTATTCAAAAGATTGAAACACACTCTGAGATTTCCTGTGGTCACAGATGTTGAAAGGTGGCGTGGAGGAAGCAGGAAAAACAGGGCGTGAATATAAAAGATCCATCGTGTAGACTATAAATACTCCTTTAGCTCTTGAAGGCTCTTTTTGGGGTTTAGTCTTTTTTTGGTTTCACATGATTGCTTCCGTACCATTAGCAGTGAGTCTATTCGAATAAAAATAAAAAGCAGCACTTAAAAATGCTCTTTGGCACTTCAAAAGACCATATATTAGAGAGCTAATTGGTATAGCTTTTACAACTTTCACATTGATTTTTTCCATTGATTTTTCCCCTCCTTTGAGCTATCTTTTCATCCTCCTACTACTATGAATTTTGCTTCTCAGTTCTTGGGGAGTATATTACATGCAAGAGAAGATAGTCAGTGAAAGTGACAAGCTTCCCAAGAAGTTTTGTTCTTCTGTTCTGCCATATTTCAATTTCAGACAAGTAAAACTGGTTGAGAATATGCTGATACTAGATATATGGGGTATGTCAAAAACCTTTCTCCTCCGTAGACTTGGATCTCTCCATGAAAGTGAGATACTCTGACAATTCAGCCTGGGAGCACTAATTTCTGTGTTACAGAAACAGTCTCCCACTTAAAAATACTTGTTTGAGGAGTGACATTTACGTTTGAAAGCTAATTTTCTTCTACGTATAGAGTCATGAGCTAAATGAGAAATACATTTCAATATTCAGAAATTGATATTATATTTTCTAATATTATCATCATGAGAAAACAAAACATGCTGGATGTCTAATTCCATGACTTCTTGTTTTATTGCAATTAATTCTAGTAAGTTATAAGCAATTTTGATAATACAGAATGTTACTTTGAGGACACACATCAAAGAAGGCACTGCCAAATATTTGGAGAATTATATAAGAAATGTTTCTGGAACATATAATTGGTTCAGACTTAATATAAAATTTGGTATACTCTCCTCAATGGTGATTTCAAGGCCGGTCCACTTTCCTTCTACTCTCAAGTAGCCTTCTTTCTTCATTATCCTTGTTCTATTCAATGCTTTTACATAAAGGAAAACACTTTATTTTTGTATTAATCCGGCCTTGTAATAAGGCAGGTCTAGCAGATAACTTAGATACATAAAAATAATATATAAAAATAAAATAAGGCAGGGCTAGTAGATGATAAAATAGATCCACTGAAGAGATATTTAAAGAGAAAATCAGGTGGTCTTGGTGACAGATTATGGGGAGAAAGAATGATTTTCCAAAGAAAGTTCCCAGTTTGGAGCTTGAAGTGCCGCGTGGTGGAGGTGCCATTCACTAAGAGTTGAAAACACTTAGGAAAACTTGGTGGTGAGGTGAATATCATGAGTTCTGTTTTGGATGTGATGATTCTGAGGTACCTTGGAGACATCCAAGTAAAGCTGTTAAGTAGAGAGTTGGGTATATAATTTTTGAACCTAGAAGAGAGATCAGGGCTGGAGATATCACTGGTCAATTGGCAGCATAGCTATTGCTTAATGTTCTAAGCATGGATAAGGTTACTTCATAAAAGGATTGGCGTGAAAAGAGAAAAGTGTTTAGTACTAAAAGGTGAGAGCCTTTTGTATTAAAGGTTTGAGTAAAGAACAAAATCAAGAGCTGGTAAAAGACACTGAGAAAAGGGATACCGTGAGAGAGAGAGAGACAGTACAAGTCAAAGTGAGTGTGTCCATAATAAAAAACTGCAGAATCTAAAACATAAACTGTGCTGTCACTATCTTTTCTCAATGCTTTCAATAATTTTTGTTCTACAGCTATAGAGTGTCAAAATCCTTAGCATGCCCTTGTGTTCAGCTTTTTCTTCCAGTCTGTGTCTTGCAATTCTTGAATCATGCAATACGTACTAAATATATACACTTTAATAAATACATAAAAGGAAAATTTCCTACTTGGTTGAAAGTTTTTTTTTTTTAAATAAGGCAAGTACATGTTTTTTAAATCACTGGATATGCCGCATACAAAATAGTAGTTTCCTTTTCCATCCTTCCTAATCCTCAAGTCTGAGACCCAGAGGCAGCAAATTCAATTCTTTTGTTTATTCTCAATAATATGCATATGCTGACTTTTTTTTGCTTATGAAATTCAAATAGTACCTCCAAACTTCCTTTTCCTATAGTTGAGGATTTATCTGTGTCAAATATTACCCATGCACTTTCCTGAATCCCATCTTTCTAATATTTTCATGTCATAATTCTTTATTAAACCAAGTTTGTTTTTATATTTTTATGACTATGCAAATGTCCCGTGCTGCATGAAGTAATTTTCTATGATCATATTTTTGCTATCTATAAAAATTGTGCCTTTTTCCTGTAGTTAATAATAATTTTATCTGCTTTGCCACTACCTACTCCCTTTTCAAAAAGTCCCGCTCCTCTTTCAGAAAACAAAAAACTTTTTCATGTTCCCTCTTACATATAACTTTATGTTTGTCAAGAAGTTCATATGAATTATTTTATTAGCTTTCCTTGTTTTTTTAATTGACATTACATTTTATGCATTTATCATAAACAACATGTTTTGAAATACACACACACATACACACACACACACACAAACTCTGGAATAGCTAAATCTAGCTAATTAACATTTGTAGTCCCTCACAAAGTTATAATTTTTGTTTTGAAAACACATGAAATCTACCCATATCAATTATTTTTATTATTTTTTTTGTTTTGTGCAGGGTTTTTCTTTTCTTACAAGCGCCATCAGATTTGCCAACTTTCGGCAATAATGTTTTTTTAGAAGTTTGTTGTTCACAAGTCTTCTCTCTCGCAGGTGATCTCCCCGCTCAGCCCTCTGTCCATATGGTACAAGCCAGCCCAGTTTCTATAAAGGGCAGTGGATGGCTTTCAGTCTGGGAATTCCTAATGCCTCTCTCCCATATTAAAAACTCTGTGGCCCGGTGCAGTGGCTCATGCCTGTAATCCTAGCACTCTGAGAGGCCGAGGCAGGCAGATCGTTTGAGCTCAGGAGTTTGAGGCCAGCCTGAGCAAAAGCAACATCCCACCTCTACTGAAAAAAAAAAAAAAGGAAGAAATTAGCTGGACAACTAAAAACATATATAGAAAAAATTAGCTGGGCATGATGGCACGTGACTATCTCAGCTACTCAGGTGGGTGAGGCAGAAGGATCTCTCGAGCCCAGGAGTTTGAGGTTGCTGTGAGCTAGGCTGACGCCACGGCACTCTACTCAGGGGAACAGAGTGAGACTCTGTTGCGAACAACAACAACAAAAAAAAAACCAAAAAGAAAAACTCTGTGTCCTGGATCCTGTTTTTCTCCCCAACAGTAACCCTGGGTATTAGAAGATTGTGGAGCAAACCTTTAAAATTCTGAGGGAAAATTATCCACAACCTAGAAATCTAAACCTAAAATTTTGTCAATCAACTGTGAAGAGAGAACAAAGACATATTTACCAAAACAAGGACTAAACAACGCCTTTCATGTACTACTGAAGGATATGGTTCAGCAGAAGAAGGGATTAAACCAAGACGAAGTTGTCTGTTTTATTTATTTGATAATTCCTTCTTCTCTGCTGTTACATTGCCTTTTTTCGGACTCCCATTAGCTAAACAGTATACTTAAGTGATTTATGGATTAAATAAGCCTTATATTTTTCATGCCTTCCCTTCGTTCTTTTTCTTTTCTTTTTTTTTTTTTACACTATGTCTTCATTTTAAAATAGTCTTTATTTGTTTAACTTCTTGTGGAGTTTGTATCATTTAGAATTTCTGATATTTCCCATTTTGTTCTTTAATTATTCCTTTTTGTTCTGATTTCCCTGATTTAATACCTTTGCCTGTCTGAAGTTACTAATTAAATATTTTTAAACATTTTTGTCTGCTCTCTGAAATAATTTTTTCCCTTCATAAACCTTGTTTGTTTTTGTGTTTGTGCTTTTCTCTTTCGTTATAGGTTTCTTCAAAAAGTCTGATAACTTTTGGTTGTTTGTGCATATATAAGAACAAGACTTTTTAAAAGATGATTCAAAACTGTATAAGGACCAGCCTTGCAGACTGGTCGCTCTCACCTGAAGATAGGGAAGTCTTTTCTTCAAGGAGTCAAAGAATAAGGTTTCAATATCTGTGGGGGATTTGGCTGGCTGGGAATACCAGAATTCAGTATGTGACCCTCCTCTTAATCTCCCTATTTTCATTCTTGGAGTTCATCCCTGTATTCACCTGTGCTGGGCATCCTCCATATGGAACCTGATGATTCTCACTAGTGTGCCTCTCTGTAGCCACCTACAGAAATTCTGTTGTTTTGCAATGAGTTCTCCCCTTACTTCTATCTGTAAAACATGCTGAACTGTCCTATCCACTATTGTCTTCAATTTCTTTTTCTTTGTCCGTTTTATTGGTGTTCCGGTAGAGAGAAGAGATAGATGCCCATGGTCGATGCACTTCATATTTTCCTCTCTGTTTGACAGTGAACTCACTGTTGTATCTTCAAAGCCAGCATGTTGCGTGGTTTATAAAAGTCAGCCAATGAACAAAACTTGAAACAAACAGAACTCATGGTGGTTTTGATAAAGTAGGATCATTTTCTTTGACAAAAAATATTATATCCCATTGCAATGAATATTATAACTATGCCATCTTCATACTATAATTGTCCAATAACTTCACAGCCTTTTGAAATTGTGGCACAAAAGAACACTTTTTTTCTTTAAGTAATATAATAACACATCAATCTTGCAGGAAATTTGCTGGTTCATTATAAGTTCTTTCCATACCCCACATAGCACTAAGAAATAGTTTTGTCCCATGATAGTAAATTGAACTGAAGATCAATTTCATCTTATGCTGATGTTATAATAGATCTTTAAGGGAAGAAAATCTAAAATGCATCCAATATAAAGTTATCAATGTAGGGCAACATTACTTCTGAGTTACATATAGGAAAACAAAGGACAGTGATTATTTCATGCAGTTACATAATTTTTAAGTGGGAAATAATTCTTCTAACCACGATTTTATAGATAAGGAAAAAATCAAGTTCAAAGACAACATTACAGATACATATTATTAATAGTTGAAAGAGGCTCTCTTCTAATTTCTGGTCCAATATTTTTTCTGCAACATTATATCTAAAATTCATCCAAAGTTCTTTGAAATGTCCCAAAGTTTTACAAAATTGTTTCCTTCACAATTCTGCCTTTCCCTCATCAAGAGGATGAATAAATTTGTCTTCATGTGAAGTTTTTCTCAACACACCCTCACATGATTCAGAATCACAATAGCTTTTTGAAAAATATTCAGATTTCATTTTCGTGTTATGTTCAGACAGCGTTAATAGAGCCATTTGAAATATTTATGGTCCTACATTTTTTTCAATCTCATCTAGTTCCATTGAGATATGGGTCTACCCTCTCAATCCTCAATTTTCCTTTTTTCTTCAGTAAGATTTGTTACTGGCTAACAGACACTACAAACATAATTTCGTATTTTTGCCTTTGCATGTCTCCCAAAGACATATTTAAGAAATTATTCATCTTTTAAATAAGGAAATTTTCTGGCCAACCCAAGATCAAAAAATATCCCCTAATAATTACATTTTTATATCTACTCTAGTATCGTATTCTCAAGACAGACTGGCAAAAATAATAAAGATATGTAGCTTAAGTCTTTAAAAAAAAGTTTCCGCAAGCTTTCTGACAGAAGCTGTTATATTGATATTGCAGTTTTACTAATCAGCTTAACACATCTCTCTAAGGGAAGAAAAAACAAGATATCCTTGCAAGTTAAATTCACCACTTAATCTTAGATGAAATCAATTAATTTTTGTCTTTCTATTTGGACTGCTTAATAAATAGGTGAGCAGTATAGCTTACTTCAAAGAGTTTTGAAAGGCAACATTTATGTTTCTCAAAATAATATACATTATATAATATCATGTTATCTAATGTTAATTAGAAACTTTTTAATTCAAAAGCAAAGCAATAACATTGCAACTTCATTTGAAGGTCGCTAATTGAAATATGATAATTTAGATAGGATTCACTGTATATAAAAATTCACTTTTTTTCCCAGGTTTTTTTTTTATCATTTCAGCATATTATGGGGGTACAGATGATTAGGTTACGTATGATGCCCTTGCCCTGCCTCCCGCCCGAGTCTGAGCTTCAAGTGTGTCCATTCCCCCGGAGGTGCGCATCGCACTCATTGTTTGTGCATATGCCCGTCCCCTAAAAATTCACTTTTGTTCTATACTTGACAAACTTATAACAATAAAATATATGACATATGTAAATAATATTTCAAAAAGTATACTTCACATGTACTAGATTTGAGGCATTCTTTTTATAATTGCATTAGTAGCTTCTACTAATTGTATAAAATTTACATATTACAGAAAAGCATAAAGTCAAAATAGAAATTACCTATAATCCCACCATGCCTCAATAGGCACTTTTAATAGCCTGGTATATTTTAAACCTCTCCGCCTTTAAAAGTCTCTACATATTTCCAAAGACAGAGATAATTATATAAATATGTATATCAATGTTCATATTTAAGGTCCTATTTTACACATTAATTGTACTCTTTTTTAATGAAGGATATGTTTCTCAAGATATTAAATACTCTTTTACAACCTTGTTTTTAGTATTTTGTTGCTTAAATATGCCACAATTTAATTTACCCATCTTTGGGGATACTTTGGAAACATTGTTTTACTTATAGGCAAACTTCATGTTTATTACAAATAATTTTAATCTATTTGTAAAATGGTCCCCTGAAGGATCTCAAAATAGGAAGTTGTTTTTAGTGTTGTTTTATATTTGAAGATTATTCAAACAGTAGTAAATAATTAAAATGAATCAAGCTGTTTATTTTAAATATTTGCTCGAATTAGTCACTAAATCAATTTGGATATGGCTTTTCTAAATTACTGATGTTTTATTTATCTTAAATAAAATAGAAAATAACTCGAGTGAAATTTTGATTTCATGAAAATCCCCCTAAGGAGGATATCTGGAAACCCCCATTTCTATCCAAGTGCCTGTGCTTATATCCTTATCCGAATATTGGAAAAATGATTAGTCTTACATTTCCACCAGAAAGCAAACATAGAGGAAAAAAGGAGACTGTTCTTGAACCTACAGACAATTCTCCCTCCATATCTCCAGTTTTATATATCTCCATATCTCCAGGAACCTTCAACAAGCACATTATTTGGCAATAATTCTGCACAAATGATTTATTTCTTTAAAAAGAAGTTTCACTTTGTATAATATAAAGCCTGAAAGGAATTGTGTCTTCTTTAGTGGAAAACAGTACACTGGAAATGTTTGGAAGGGCAGGGAGTCTTTGGTTATGCTCTATGGAGTAGAAATTGCTTTTCATTTAAAAAATAGATCTTTCTCGGGGAGCTCTGTTCTTTCTGCTAAATAAAACAGCTTGAATTTCTGATGAGCATCCTTGGGAGTACATTTCTCTTCTGTTGACACTGAGATTCATGGGAATACTTGCCATTAACACAAATGGGAGCTAAACACATCAATTGCTTCATGTGAAGATTAAAATGCTTCTCTTCATTTGAACCCAATACATTATTGGTAATTACATTATGTGTCAATAATAATTACTCTTATTCCATTTAACACTGCTGCTTAGAAACAAGCATCTTATTGCACCACAAGGGTCATAAAAACCAGCATGAAAAGCTTGGAGATATTTTCTTTCAGAGCTTTGTGTGGCTTAACCTAATGACAGAAAGATTTATTAAAATCTTCTTTTGTTAATATTACTTGTATCCATTGCCAACACATACAAAACAGAATAAAATATTTAGTATGTCTTTATAAGATGACATATTTGCAAGCTTCATATTTTTCCCCGGAAATAATTTTTTTAATATGTACCAAAATGATTTAAAGGACATAAAAGCATGTTAAAATAGAGTATATTCAAGTACTGACTTTTAAAATAAGACCAATTCAAGATTTTTCCTGTTGTTTTTATTTTGTCAATAATAGTCAAAATTTACTTAATGATACATGAAAATGACCCTATATAATTTTTAAAAAATAAATTATTAATTATTTAAACATATATCTCATGTAAGTAAAGCATAAAAGCACTATTCAATAAATCCCATTTTTTTTCTTTTTCCCAAAAAAAAATAATTTAAAAAACCATATGTCTCAATATTTCATAATATCCCTCTTTTTATGCATATCTCCTCCTTATGAGTCATTTTAGGGAGAAGTATGATTCATTATGCCATACTTCATTGAATCCACAATGTCATCAATTTTAAGACACATCACTATATTGTGTACTATTAAGAATAAAGTCACTGCCTGTTAAAATATTACAAAATGCTGTCACATCATTTATTTGATTTTGTACCAATGAAATGTAATTTTAGACTTATTTAGACATATTTTATTATCTAACATGCCAGAATTTATACAGCATGAAAATATAAATTAATTTACTAAATGTTTTCTAAAATACTTTTAATTGTAAATAAAACTATTCAGAATATCTTTTTGACACAGAGTCATTTTTACCTTAAAATATCATAGTTTGAGATATTAACAACATTGGTAATATAGCATTTTTTAAAAAAATGTTTCACTTTTATTTCTGGCATTTTCTTCCAAGCCATTGACACATATTCTAAAATTTTGATGCTTGCGCTTTCTTGCTCTTGTGAGAGGATTCAATCAGAAGTGTTCCAAACAACATCAAGGATGCATTTAACTTGCTAACTTGCTCTATAATCATTTGTTATTTAAAATATCAAGGGGTAGCTATTATGTATTCACACTAATAGGAACAGAAAGCTAATTTCAGCCATTTTAGACAAGGTGAACAACATTGATTTTAAGATGTGAGATTCATTTTGAGAAATGTTAAAATATAGAGAAGTTTGAGTTTTAGAATCAATGATATGTGGTAGCATTAATCAATGACTTGAAATTTTAGTACTTTTTCTTATTTTTTCAAAAGAATTAGCTTTTAAAATGAATGCTTCTCTGATGCTTCTCTGATGTTTCCAATCAGATGATATTGGTGATGATTGCATATCACCTAATATTTGTCTCCATGGCTAAAAAAATATTGAATTGTGAGCATTAAAATCATGGCCTTACATATGAAAGGAAATGATAACTGAAGCAGCTTTTTATTTATCTTGAGTGAAATTATTTTTTTTATTTTTTAAAATTGGGGTAAAATGCACATAACATAAAATTTACCATCTTAAACATTTTAGGTGTGTAATTCAGTGATATTATTTATATTCATACTGTTTTGCAGCCATCACTGCTGTCACCAGAATTCTCTTCATCTTGAAAAACCATTATTTCTTCAATTAATCTCTAAAGTTAAATTGAATAATGCTATAATTTACCATCCCAGCCTTTCCCTGGGAGTTGCAAATTTTCAATGGACTTCAGAGTTCCAAACTAGTCACATCAGAGAGGTACTGCCAGTAAAATTGCCATCTTGGTGGGGAGAATAATTTTCAGTGCTTTGCACTCGGCCACGTCCCCGGAATCATCTATCTAAGAGTTTGTGAAGTATTTTTCCCCTTAACTCATCAAAGAAAACAAAAAAACTCTGGAAGTTCCATCTAAAATGTCTGCATTTATAGATGTAATTTGTAGTGACTATGTCTTATTTGTGTCTTTTTCAGTCCCTACCACCCCACACAGTTTCTGATGAATGGCACTCACTCGGAAAATGCTTGGTGAATAAGAGACTCCAGTTTTAATTTAAGAATGCTAGTGAAAACAAGGTATTTAGATTCAATGAAGTGTATTATAAATTATAGTCCATATTCATTTGAATATTCTCTTTATTTCACAATGATATTAAAAACAGCATTGTCACTTCCTAGTCATGTAATTTCATTATCATCCTCATTCAAACAGAGTCTATGAGAATGTATATAATCTCACAGAATAACAGTTCACTTTCTCTAGACTCCAACTTTGCACAAAAGACCTAAGCAGATTGCTCAATGTTAATCCAATGATAAGACTAGAATCTTTGGAAGTATTGATATTTAATACAGAATTACATGAGACTAAAACACTAAATCAAGATCACTACAAATCTTAGTCATGATAAAAATTAACTCTATGCTTATATATATGAATTTGAGATGAACCAAGCAAATGCCTATAAAAATACAAATTTAAAAATACAAATAAAAATGTTAAACAATTAAACCCAATATATTAAAGATATTTATATTTAATAAAATATTTTCTATGAAGAAATTACTAGTTCTAGATGGCTTTACCAGAAAATTCTTTTAAGTATTCAAGAAAAGAATAACTCTAATATTACATAAACTCTTTCAGAATACAAAAATGAAAACAATTTTCTTCTTTTATTTGTTAAGCATGGTGTCTTAGCAGCAAAATCAGATATTATATTACAGGAAAAAAATTATAAGAGACAACTGTCTCATGAATACTTACAAACTAAATAAAATATTTAGAAATCAAAAATTTGATATAGAAAAACGTATACATTACCATAAAGTTGGATTTATATAAGGAATGCAAAGATGGCTTTATATTCTAATATTCTGAATTACAGTTCACTGCATTGTCAAAAATAGGGAGGAAAAATCATATAATCAACTCTATAAATGGAGAAAAGGCATGAGAAAAAACTCAGTATAAATACATAATAAAAACTGTCATCAAACTAGGCACAGAAGAAAATTTCTTTGTTTATTAAAGAAGTTACATAAAACAATTAAAGAAAACAAAATATTCAATGATGTAATACATAAAGAATTCCCATTTTGATCAGGAATAACACAAGCATATTTTTATTCTCACTTTTATTAAGTATTATTGTGAATATCCTAGCCAGTAAAATAAGGTAAAAATAAAAATAAAATTTACAAGTATTATAAAGCAAATAAAGCTTTTACTATCTACATATTACATGACGGTATATGAAACCATCCAAAGCTATCTATTGATATATTATTTAATAAGTGAATTTAGCAAGGTGGTTGAATACAGGACAATATTTATAATCATATGTATTTCTATATACTAACAATGAGCACATCAAAAGTAAAATTAAAAATGAATATATCATTTACATTGCATCAACAAGCATCGAATACTTAGGAATAAATCTAGCAAGTGATCTGTAAGAACTCTATAATGAACAGTTCAAAAATATTAAGAGAAATTAAAGAAGACTTAAAAAAACATTTTGTGTTTATGAACATAACTCATAAAGATGTTGACTATCCTCTAATTGATATACATATTTAATTAAATGCCACTCAAAAATCTCAGCATTTTTTTCTTTTATTATAGAAATTGACAAGCTGAATCTAAATTGTAATGAAAGTTCTGAAGACTAAGAATAGACAAAGCAAACTTGAAAAAAAAGAAGAGGACATATAATACCAGGTATCAAAATTACTATAAAACTACTGTACTTAAGAAAGAAAGTGTGGTACTGTTGCCAGTGTTGACAAACTGAATAATGGGAAAGTATAAATTTTAAAAATCCTATACATATACGAATAGTCGATTAATGACAAACGTGACTTTTTATGTGACTAGGAAGAGATGGCTTTTCAATAAATTCTGCTAGAACAACTGAATAGTCGACTATATTGCACTTACCTTACACTATGCAGAAAATTAGCTGTATTATAGAAATAAGGATGAAAATTTTAAAAGTGTAAAGCTATCAGGAAAAAAGTATAAGAGGCATCTATGCATGGAGCATGATTTCTTAAACTAGACACCGAAACACACTAATCATGAATTTAAAGAGTTATGAGGTAGATTCTATTAAAACTAGGAGATTCCTTCAAAAGACACCATTAAGAGAATTTAAAATTTTTTCTCGAAAAATTTTAAGAAAATTTAAAGGGTGAGAGAAGAGATTTACTATAATTACATACAACAAAGGAGGTGTATTCAGTATATATTAAAAACTGCAAATCAATACCAAAAAAGCAGACAGCACAATTAACAAATAGCACTTCACAGAAACAGATATCCAAATGATCAATAAATACATTAAAAAGCACTCAACCTCATTAGTAACCAGAAAAATGCAAATTAAATTCAAATGAATTGTTGCTATGCTTCCACCAGAATGACTTAAATGACAGAAGCAACTGATACAAAATGTTGGCAAGGAAGTGAAACAACCAGAATTATTATACACTGATAGAGACATGTAAATTGGTCAATGATTTTGGAAAGCTGTTCAGAATTATCTACTGAAGCTGAACCTACTTAATTGTATCCTGTGACACAGTGATTTCACTTCTGGATGTATTCCCAAACACAGTTGTCCATATATTAACCATAAGATATAAAGAAGAATGTTTATAGGTGCACTAATCATCACACCAAAATTTAAAAATATACATATCCACTAACAATAAAATGCAAATACATATTCTGGTACATTCATACAAGTGGCACATTGATAAAGATGAATGTACACAATAACCTGGTTGCATAAACATTGAGATTTGTCATAAATATAAACCTGGTCTTATAAATACACTGTTGAGTGAAAGAAAGAAGGCAGTCATGAACATATACTCTGTGATTTCATTGCCCAAAGTTCAAACAAAGGGAAAACGATTGTGTAGTGTTACAAGTCAAGGAATTCATTGCTTTGGGAAGTATGTAATAACTGGCAGAGAGCAGATGGGGGCCTCTCTCTCTTCATACAGATGTTTGTGACATAGATGTTTGGTTTGAAAATTCATTGATCTATACAATTACGATTTTTGTACTTTTCTGTTCAGATATTGCACTTGCATAAAAATAAAAAGTGCTGTTACTTTTTCTTTTTTCTACTATTGTACCTTCTTTTTTCTACAAATATTAGTGATAATGACAAAAAACATGTAAAAATACATGTTCAATGGACTACGGAAGAATGCTGTGTAGGTCAAAGGCAAAGTCTAAATATAAACTTTTTTTGTTTTTTGCTTTCCAGCAAATTATACTCATTCCATAATAGAATTTGGAAGAAAGTTGTTTTACACACCTACCCAAAATAACCAGGAAGGGAACAATGGTGAGGCCAGTTTTTAAGGTACTACAAAATGATTTATTCAGTGCTTTTGTGTCAAAATGGATTTTGCTTTACCATTGCCAGTAAGGGTTCTCTGATGATCTGCAGATCATGTCTGTACTAATGAGATCTCTTAATTTTTCATGTTCAAAGTAGAAAGTAAAACATACTTGAGAAGTAGTTATATATAAACACTTCTAAAAACTTAACAAAATAGTCTTTCAATAAAATGAAGGGGGAAGAGAGAGAGATTATCAAGTATTTGACCCATTTTAAATAATAACCAACTCCTTTCTAGTTCCAAAGTACTCATATTTACCAAATACGGGGAGGGGCTTTTGCAATTAGCTATCATGCTTCTATAATTGATACCTTTTCTCTCTGACACCCCCCCCCTTTTTTGGTAATGAACCTTCTTCAGTTCAACCTTTTTAAAAATTTTATTTTATTTTAAGTGGATGAGTAAAATTATATATATTGTGTACGATGTGATATTTTGAAATATATACATCACAAAATGGTTAAATTAAGCTAATTACAGTATCAATTACCTCACAGAGTCATTTTTTGGTGAGAAAACTTAAAATGTATTCTCATACCATTTTTCAAGAATACAGTATAATTAAATATAGCAATCAAATCGTACAATAGATCTCTCGAGCTTATTTCCTATCGAGCTGAAATTTTGTCTCCTTTGACCCACATCTCCCCAAGCCTCTACCCCTCGGGACACCACTGCTCCGGCAGCCCCTGGGAACCTCCATCCTACTCTCTACTCCTATGAGGTCAACATTTTTAGATTCTGCATGTAAGTGAGATCATTTGGTATTTGTCTTTCTGTGCCTGGTTTATTTCACAGCCTTTTTTTCAGGCAATAGATTTGTTGCTGTCATAATAGACTTTAGTTACTAATCCTTGGAATGAAGCCAAATTGTCTGTCTTACTTGGTTGACATCGCAGTCCAGTCATATATTTGCAATATCAGTATTTATTAATACTTCTACCATCAGCTGTACTCTTCACTTATGAGTGGATTTCACTAGTTTAACTCTGAAAATGAACCTATTTCCATGTTCTACATATTTATTATGCAAAAATATTAAAAATAGAAATGTAATTCCACGTATGCTTATAATTATTGTTTTTATACACTTCAAGGATGTTTGGACACATTCGTTAAGTGTTTTCTTTTTACTATTTTATCTCTAATCAGAGTTCATAATTGGTGAGTGTCCTCAGCACCATGTAGCTAGGGCTCGTGCCCCTCAGACATGCTCCTCTCAATGTGTGCACACAGCTGCGACAGCCCAGAACTGGGACCCCTCCAGGCCACAAGTCTGTGCTCTGCACGAGTACACAACCTTGAATCAAGAGCTTTTCTTGGCTCTCCTGTTCTCTAGCAACCCATCTGTCTCTCCCTGAGCATCCATGAGTAACTCAACTGCTTCCTATTTCCTTGCTTTCTTATTTCGTTCAAGGGGAAAAAAAAAGAATAGTGAAGAATAAATCATTTAAATAAAATCCCTGTAGAACTACTCTGGCATAGGGCACGTGAGTACACTTTTTTAGCATTGTGCAAGTGGGAAAGAGAAGGAACATAGCTGAAATAAAGAGCCCTGGATGGACGCAGGATGGTAAACCATAGAAATGGAGTCTTCCTTCCAGAGAAGCACCGATTCCTTTGTGTGGTATGAGGCCTCCCACAGGTGTGTCCCTCTTTGCTGCTTCAGCTTCTGTCAATTTCCTTAATTTGTCTATCACAGACGTACTGAACCCCTTTCATTTCCTTCACAACATACCTTTCTCTGTACCTAGAATGTGATCTTCCACCCACCCCTCAACTTTTCTTGGCTTGGCCACTTCCAATCAAGCTCCAAACTTTCCTTCTCATATTTTGAAGGTCAGGGTAGATACCCCTGCCATGGCTGTCTTAGCACCTGTGCTTCCCTTCATGGAAGCATCGCATCCGGGTGAGCGGTTGGATGTTGGTCTCCTCTACCAGGTACGCACTCCATGAAGGCAGAACTTTGCCGTCCTTGTTCAGCTGTGTCTCCAGGGCCTGGCAATAGAGATTTGTTACAAACATCAAAACATCTGAAGCATTTGGAGGCAGAAGTAGGACCAAGCAGGGCAAGAGGAAGATGTTTTAGTGAGAGAAAGCCATCAAGAATAATAGGGTAGAGCAGAGGTGAGTGATACCAAAAAAAAAAAAAAAAAAAAAAAAAAAACAGAGAAGGTTTGGGGAGAGGAGAGAAAGAGACCTTGGATACTTAGATAGGGGCAGGGAGGGGGAATGCTTTAAGGAGAAGGAAAAGAATAATGAAAAAGTAGAGAAATGAATAAGGAACTTACTAACCGCACAGTTCTTCCCAGGATTATCTCTTACCAATAGACCATCAAAATTGCCAAAGAAATAAGACCCAATGACATCACATTGCATATGGAACTAAGCTTTTTCCACCGTAGACTAATTTTCTGATAGAACTGACTAGTCGTCCTGGTATTAAAATTTATCACTCCCTTTTCAATATAGCAGGCTGAGAAGATTTCAGAAAAGATCCCTGTATCACTCCCTATATTATTGTATAAGAGAGGGAATTTGGGGGCCATTTGTATTAAAGTAGCCTGTGTACCCGATTTTAATACTACTGAACTAAATATAGTACAAGGGAATTTAATATGAAAAATGACGGCTTCAGCTCCAAACTTCTCCACTCACAGTCCCACTGCTCAGAGGCTTCTGTGTTCAGTTACCGCACTGGTTGCTGCTTGTGTGTTGTGTGTTGTGTGGTGTGTTGTCAATCAGAAATGACCCCATCACGGAACATAATTGGGTATA
>RJWJ010030509.1:0-19854 GCA_004363605.1 Indri indri | reverse complement strand
TCTTGCAGTCAGCATCTAGTTGGATCATGTTTTTGAAAATTCAAGTGGAAAATTTAATCCATTTACATTCAAGGTTATTATGGATATGTGAAGTTTTGTTCCTGTCATATTGTTAATTGTTTTCTGATTGTTTGGTATGTATTTGTTCCTCTCTTTTTCTCTTATTATTTGTCATTGTCATTTGGTGATTTTCTGTAGTAATACATTTGAGTTTTTTATGTTCCTCATTTGTGTGTTTGGTCTTACCAGTGAGTTTTATACTTTTACGTGTTTTCATGATGGTAAGTGTTGTCCTTTCATTTCTAAATTTAGGACTCCCTTGAGCATTTCTTGTAGGGTGATCTTATGGTGATGAATTCCTTCAACATTTACTTGTCTTGGAAAGGCTTTATTTCTCTTTCGTTTGTGAGGGGTAATTTTGTTGGATATAGTACCCTTAGGTGGAAGTTTTTTTCTTTCAGCACTTTTAATATGTTATGTCATCTCTCCTGACCTATAAGGTTTCTGCTGAGAACTCTGCTGTTAGTCTGATGGGGGTTCCTTTAGAAGTGACTAGATACTTTTCTCTTACTGTTTTTAGAATCCTCTTTTTGTCTTTGACTTTAAATAGTTTGATTATAACGTGCTTTGGAAAAGAACTTTTTGCACTGTATCTATTTGGAGATCTCTGAATTTCCTGTGTCTAGATGTCTAAGTCTCTTTCTAGGCTTGTAAAGTTTTCATCTATTATTTCATTAAATAGGTTTTCCAACCTTTTCATTTCTTTTTCATCCTCAAGAACACTAATAATTCAAATATTCGGTCACTTTATCTTGTACCAAATGTCATGAAGGCTTTCCTCATTCTTTTATATTCTTTTTTTAAAAATTTTTGTCTGACTGGATTATTTCAAAAAGACCTGTCTTCAAGTATTGAGATTTTTTTCTTCTGCTTGATCTAGTCTATTGTTGATGCTTTTGACTGTATTTTTTATTTATTCAATGAATTCTTCAGTTCTAGGATTTTTGTTTGGTTCTTTTTAAAAATATCTATCTTTTTTGTAAATTTCTCATTCATATCCTGAATTGTTTTCCTGATTTCTTTTTTTTTGTGGCAGGGGTGGGGGGGGGATAGAATCCTGCTATGTTGCCCAGACCGGTCTCAAATTACTGGGCTCAAGGGATCCTCTCACCTCAGCTGCCTGAGTACCTGGGATTACAGGTAGATATCACGGTGCCTGGCTTGATTTTTTGATTTTTTTCTTTTGTATTGTATTTCAGAATTCTCTTGTATCTCACTGAGTTTCTTTAAAATCAATATTTTGAATTCTTTATCCAGGTTTTCATGAATTTATTTTTGATTGGGATCTGTTGCTGGAGAATTATTGTGTTCTTTTGCAGTTGCTGTATTTCCTTGCTTTTTCATGTTTTCTACATCCTTACATTATCTGTGCATCTGGTATAATAGTCACTTCTTCCAATATTTTCAATTTGCCTTTGTAGGGAGGGACTTTTTCCTGAAGATGTAACTATGGTATTGGTTGGGAAGGTCACTTTGACTTTGATTCTGGCTGCATGCAGTAGTGTAATCTGTATAATTTCTTTTGCTATAAACAGTGTCAGTGGTTATTAGTGGAGGCTGTGATGAAGTTTTGCTCACCACTGGGATGCCAAGTGGGCTAGTCTTCAAGCCCTAGTAATGGCAACAGTGGGCTGAGTGTGCCTGTCTTGAGCCCCAGAATAGTGTATTCTGGCTCCGGCATTAGCAGGTTCAGGCAGGCCAATTCTTTGACCTCCGGGTGGCTTGCTCAGATGCTGATAAGTGGCAGTGGTGGGCTGGGCATGTGGGTAGGTTCTTGGGTTCCTAGGCAGTGGGTGTGATGTGAGTGATGGCAATAGCAGTGGGAGGGCAACCCACTGGAACCCAACTAGCTCAAGCCAGTTTTGGCAGTGGCTGTGATTTTCTGGGTGAGTCAGTCCCCTGGCCCACAGGTGGTACATGTGGATGGATGCTAGTTGTAGTGGTGTCATCAGGTTGAGTTGGCCTGACCTCAGATCTTGGGAGGAGTGGTCAGGTGCCAATGGTAATGAACTGGGCTGGAAAATCCTGAGACCCCTGGACAGCTTATTCAAATACTGGGGGAATGGGACTGGGCCAGCAGACTTGTCCTAAGGCCCCCTGGTAGTGCATTCAGGCACGGGCTGTGATAGCCAGGGTTGCCCCCAGAGTATTGGCAGAATGCTCATGGGGGGGCAGTGGTAGCTGGGCTGTGGGCCTGTCACCAGAGAGGGTGGGGCCACTGTCAATGGAAGCAGAATAAGCAGGCAGCTGGGAAGCACATGGTTTGCTTGTACCTTGGTTCTATAGCAGCCCATAGCAGTGGCAGTGGGATTTCTCCTTGGATTCTATAGCAGCCCACAGCAGGGCACATGAAAGCTCCTGGCCTCCCTTCTCCCTCCTTGGCCTGATGGTAGCAGCAGCAGCATCGACCCCAGAGCAAGATGAAGTCTGTTATGGGCTGTGCTCTCAGAATGGTACCATACAACAGCTCCTCGGTGGTTGGGGGCCTGTGAGTCACAGTGTGAGCTCCCTCTCTGGAGCAATGCCTCTGTACTATCTCCAGGAATCTCCCTATGTTAGTCTTGAGGCCTGCAAGGTTGAGGGGCTGTACTGTAGTTAAGAGTCCATAGTGGGAATGTGGATCCCTGGTGGTCTCTTTACCCTTTTGCCATATCAGGGAGTTTCTGGCTCTCAGCCAATCTTGACTGAGCAAGCTACCTCTTTTCTCTCTTTTTCTCCATTTTGGGTACTTCCCATAACTTCTCTGTTGAATTCCAGTGTTCTGTCTTGGGAAATCTATTCAAACTGTGAATATCTGCTTGTTATTTTGGTTCCTCTCCATGGAAAAGGCACATATTAGCACATCTAGTCATCCATCTTAAGCCTTTCTCAATGACCCTCTTGTATCTGCATGTCCAAATCTCCGGTGATACCAGGGAAGTATTCCTCAATAATTCCCTCAAATTTTCCATGCCATTTGTTCTTTTTTCTTCTCCCTCAGGGATACCTATAACTTGTATGTTAGTTTGCTTTGCATAATCCCATATTTCTCTAAGTGATTGCTCAATCTTTTTTATTCTCATCTCTGCCTCTTTGAATGACTGGGTTAGGTCAAGAGTCTTGTCTTTAAGCTCTGATATTCTTTCTTCTCCTTGGTTTAATCTGCTGTTGAAGTTTTCTGTTGTGTTTTGGAATTCCCTAAATGACTATTTCATTTCTTTAAGTTCTATTATATCCTTTATTATGTTGTCTAACCCTCTAGAGATTTTTTCACTGATTTCTTGAAATAATTTTTGGTTTCCTTTTGTTGGTTTTCAATTTTCTCTTGAATTCCTGGAAACACACAACTTCCCAAGGCTCAATCAAGAAGAAATACAACTGATGAACAGACCAATGACAAGCAGTGAGATTGAAGAAGTAATAAAAAATCTCCCAAGAAAAAAAGCCCCAGACCAGATGGATTCATAGCATAATTCTATAAGACCTACAAGGAAGGGCTGGTACCCGTACTACAGAAATTATTCCATAATATTGAGAAGAGGGAATCCTCCTCAATTCATTCTACAAAGCCAGTATCACCCTGATACCAAAGCCAGGAAAGGACACAACAGAAATAGAAAACTATAGACCAATATCCCTTATGAATATAGATGCAAAAATCCTCAATAAAATACCAGCAAAACAAATTCAACAGCATATCAAAAAAAAATAATCCAACAGGACCAAGTGGACTTCATCCCAGGGATGCAAGGTTGGTTTGACATGCAAATCAATAGATGTGATTCACCACATAAACAGAAGTAACAACAAAGATCATAGGATCATCTCAATAGATGCAGGAAAAGCATTTGACAAAATGCAGCACCATTTCATGATAAAACCCCTTCAAAACTAGGCACAGAAGGAGCGAATCTCAAAATTATAAAGGCCATATGTGACAAGCCCATAGCCAACATCATACCAAATGGGCAAAAGTTTGGAAACATTCTCCCTAAGACCTGGAATAAGATAAGGATTCCCACTGTCACCATTTCTATTCAACATAGTACTGGAAGTCCTAGCCAGAGCAATTAGGCAAGAGAACAAAATAAAGGGAAGGCAAATCAGGAAAGAGGAAGTCAAACTATTGCTTTTGCTGAGGATATGATCTTGTATCTAGAAAACCCCAAAGATTTCACCAACAGACTCTTGGAATTGATAAATAAATTCAGCAAAGTCTCAGGTTACAAAATCAATGTACACAAATCAGTAGCATTTCTATATACCAATAATAGTCAAGCTGTTAAATCGAAGACTCACTACCATCTAAAATAGCTACAAAGAAAATAAAATATCTAGGAATATACTTAACCAAGGGGATTAAAGATCTCTATAAGGAGAACTATGAAACACTGAGGAAAGAAATCACAGATGACACAAACAAATGTAAAAACATATGCTCATGGATCAGTAGAATCAACATTGATAAATGTCCATACTGCCCAAAGTGATTTACAGATTCAACACAATCCCCATCAAAATACCAACATCATATTTCACAGATCTAGAAAAAGTAATTCTATGCTTTATCTGGAATCAAAAAGGAGCCCAAATAGCCAAAGCAATCTCAAGCAAAAAGAACATATCTGGAGGCATCACATTACCAGACTTCAAACTATACTGCAAGGCTATAGTGACCAAAACAGTATGGTATTGGTACAAAAATAGAATCATAGACTAATGGAACAAAACAGAGAACCCAGATATAAAACCATCTACCTACAACCAATGGATCTTCAACAAAGCAGACAAAAAATACACTGGGGGAAAAGAAGGCTTATTCAATAAATGGTGCTGGGAAAATTGGATAGCCACATACAGAAGAATGAAGCAGGACCGCTATCTCTAACCATTTACAAAAATTAATTCAAGATGGATAAAAGACTTAAATTTAAAGCATGAAACCATAAGAATTCTAGTAGAAAATGTTGGAAAAACTCTTCTAGATATTGGTCTCGGCAAAGAATTTATGACTAAGATCCCAAAGGCAATTACAGCAACAACAAAAATAAATCAATGGGATATAAATAAATTAAAAAGCTTCTTCACAGCAAAGGAAATAATCAACAGAGCAAACAGACAACCTACAGAATGGAGATAAGATTTGCAAACTATACATCCAATAAAGGGCTAATATCCAGAATCTAAAAGAACTCAAACAAATCAGCTAGAAAAAAAAAACAAACAACCCATTAAAAAAGTGGGTAAAAGGCATGAACAGAAGTTTTTCAAAAGAAGATAGACAAATGGCCAATAATTATATGAAAAATGCTCGACATCACTAATAATCAGGGAAATGGAAATTAAAACCACAATAAGGTATCACCTTACACCTGCAGAATGGCTATTATTGTTGATAAAACGTCCATCAACAATAGATGCTGGCATGGATGCAGAGAGAAAGGAACATTTATACACTGTTGGTGGGACTGCAAACTAGTACAACCTCTATGGAAAACAGTATGGAGATTCCTCAAAAAAGTAAAAGTAGACCTACCATGTGATCCAGCAATTCCACTACTAAGTATCTACCAAAAGGAAAAGAAGTCTTTTATCAAAAAGGCACCTGCACTTGAATGTTTATTGCAGCACAATTCACCGTCACAAAGATGTGGAATCAACCCAAGTGCCCATCAATTCATGAGTGGATTAACAAAATGTGGTACATGTATTCCATGGAGTACTACTCAGCTATAAAAAGAAATGAATTTATGTCCTTTGCAGCAATATGGATGGAACTGGAGACCATTATCCTAAGTGAATTATCTCAGGAATGGAAAAACAAATACCACATGTACTCTCTAATAAGTTGGAACTAATCGATGGGCACACATGGACACAGCAGGAAGTAAAAGTCACTGGAATTCAAGAAGGGTAGGGGAGGAAGAGAGGGGTAAGAACCTACCTAAGGGTACAATGAACACTATTGTAGTGATGGGCACACCAATTGCTCTGACTGAAACATTATAAAACCTAGCCATGTAACAAAAACATTTATACCCCATTAATATTTTGAAATAAAAAAACTTAAGTACATTTAAGTTTTATAAAGTTTATTTGAGCATTCAGTGTTTCATGAATCAGGCCAGCAACAGACTGCAAACGGCTAGCATTCTGCCAGGAGGGCAAGAGGGGAAACTTTTATAAAGTATTTGCAGAAGCAAGACAAAGAAAACAATTTTGATTGCTTAGAGTGAAAAGTCCCTAGTTAGAGGTTTATTTGGTGGTTTCTGATTTGTACAGTTTTTAGTTTCAACTTATTGTTTACATTGGGCTTTCGTTTGTTCATGTAAGAATTTAAAGTGTCAAAGCCACCTCAGTCTAATGCTCTCCTAATTAGAATTTTTTTTCTCTAACAAATGTTCAATCTCTTCACCTAGCCCTAGGTCCCAAAGATTTTCTGCTATGGTTTCTCATAAAAGTTTTATAATTTTCCATTTATATCTATTATCCATTTTGAGTTAATTTTTGTATTAGTGTAAGGTTAGGTCAAAGTTCATGTTTTTGCCAATGGATGTCTAATTGCTCCAGTGCCATTGTTGAAAAGGCTATCTTTCCATTGAATTGTTTTTGCACCTTTGTCAAATATTAGTTTTTTGTGCCTGTATGTTGTAATGTCTGAGTCCTCTACTCTATTCCATTGATCTATATGTCTACTCCTCTGCCAATACCATAGAGTCTTGATTATCATAGCTATACAAAATCTTGAAATTGGCAGAATGATTCCTTTCACTTTCTTCTTCTTTTTCAAAATTATAGTAGCTCTTCTAGTTCATTTGACTTTAATATACATTTTAGAATAATCTTGTCTATATCTACAAAAAATCTTCTGGAGATTTTGATAGGAATTTAGTTAAATCTATATATCAGTTTGGGGAGAATGGACATCTTTATTATGTTAAGTCTTCAAATCCATGAACACATGAACACCATGTGTCTCTTAGTTAGATCTTCTTGGATTTTTTCATCAGTGTTTTATAGATTTCAGCATCCAAGTCCTGTAAATGATATTGTATTTCTTAAAAAAATTATTTATTTATTTAAATTGACAAATATAAGTTGTATATATTGTGTAAAACATGATGTTTTGAAACGTGTACATTGTGAAATGGCTATATCAAGCTAATTATTATATGCATTACCTCACATACTTACTATTTTTTGTGGTGAGAACACTTAAAATCCAATGTCTTAGCAATTTTCAGGAATACAATACATTGTAATTAGCCATACCCACCATGTTATACGACTGATCTTTTGAACTTTTTCCTTTTGTATAACTGAAGTTTTATATCCTTTGACCGTCATGTTCCCAACCTCCTTACCCCCTGCTCCTGGTAACTACCGTTTTACTCTCTGTTTCTATGAGTTCAATTTTTTTAGATTCCACATATAAGTCAGATAACACTTGTTTTTCTGTGCCTGACTTACTAAAGTTAGCCTAATGTCCTCCAGGTTCATCCATGCTGTTGCCAATGAGAGAATTTCCTTCTTTTTAAGGGCTGTATAGTATTCCATTGTTCATATATACTACATTTTATTATAGTTATCCATTCATTGACTGATGGAAATTTAGATTGCTTCCATATCTTGGCTATTGTGAATAGCGCTGCAATGAATGTGGGAGTGCAGATATCTCTTTGACCTACTGATTTCACTTCCTTTGGATACATACTCAGAAGTGAGATTGCTAGTAATTCTCTTTTTAGATTTTTGAGGAACCTCTATACTGTTTTCAAGTGGCTGTACTAATCTACATTCCTGCCAACAGTGTACCAGGGTTCTGTTTTCTCCACAGCCTCACAAACACTTATCATGTTTTGTCTTTTTGATAATAGCCATTCTAACAGCTGTGAAGTGATATCTCATTGTAGTTTTAATTTGCATTTCCCTGATGGTTAGTGATGTTGAGCTTTTTTTTTATATACCTGTTGGTCATTCATATGTTTTCTTTTGGGAAATGTCTATTTAGGTCCTTTGTCCATTCGATAATTTGGTTATTGGTTTTCTTGATATTGAGTTGTTTGAGTTTCTTATATATTTTTGGTATTAACCCTTATCAGATGTATGGTTTGCAAATACATTCTCCCATTCCATATGTTGCCTCTTTACTCTGTTGATTGTTTCCTTTGCTGTGCAGAAGCTTTTAATTTGATGTAATCTCATTTGTCTATTTTTGCTTCTGTTGCTTGTGCTTTTGGGGTGATATACAAAAAATCATTGCCCAGACTCATGTCAGGGAGCTTTTCCCCTATATTTTCTTCTAGTATTAATAGTTTTATTGTTTCAGGTCTTAGATTTAAGTCTTTAACTCATTTTGAGTTGATTTTTGTATATGACATGAGATAAGAATCTCATTTCATTCTTCTGCATGTGGATATCCAATTGTTCCAACACCATTTATTGAAGACACTGTCCTTTCTTGATTTTGTGTTCTTGACATCATTGTCAAAAATCAATTGACTTTAAATACGTGGATTTATTTCAGGATTCTCTATTCTGTTCCATTCATCTATGTGCCCGTTTTTATGCCAGTTGGCCTGCAGCCTGTATACACAAGGGCCAGTATGGAGACTGAGTCCATGAGTTGGGCCTGAGCCCTGGGGCTGTAAGGGCCAGTTACATGCTGGAGACAGTCTGGAGCCTGGGGCTGCAGGGGAAGACCTAGCCCTGGAGGGCCTGGAGACTGAGTCCATGAGGGCTGGCCTGCCACTGGGGTGCGTCTGAAGCCTCAGGGCCACTGGTATCAGCCTGCTGGTATGGTGGTCCCAGAGACAGCGTCTGCTGGGAAGGCCTAGAGCATGGGGCTATGGGATCTTGCCTGACACTGAGGTGATACTAGAGGATCAGTCTGTGGATACTGGTCTAGTGTCTAGGGCCATAGGGGCGTACCCAGCACTGGGTTTTACTGGTGCAGGCCCACTCTTGGGGTCCAAGGCAAAGTCTGGCACTCGCTTCCCTCTCCTTCCTCCAAGTGGAGGGTATCTGTTTCCACCATCCCTCTACAGTATCAGTGGAGGGGGATGGTGACTTTGTTACTACTGTGCAGTGGTGAAAGTCTTGACTTTTCAGTAAGCCTACTCTGATACAACCCTAGCAGGGAGACAGAGTGGGCACTCCATTACCACTAGGTAGGGGTTGAAGTCCAGGCTCCCCACATGGCCTCCACTGATGATGGGGGGAGGATGGGTATGCCTTGTTACTGCCTGAAGAGATGAAGTTCTTGGCTCCCCACTTGGCCTTCTCTGACACCACCCCAGGGGGTGTTGGGGTGCTTGGTTACAGCCAGGAAAGGGTGGAAATCTAGGCTCTTTTCTTGGCTTTGCTGAGGTGGAGATAAGGCCACAGGTTTTTTTTTTCCCCTGTTATTCTAGGCTGCCCCTTTCCTAGTCCTTCTGCTAAAGAGATATTTCTTTTGTTGGGGCTTTAAAAAAACTCCATCCATTGGCATTTCCAGGTTGCCAGCTTCTCCAGCACCAAGTCTTGGATACATGAAGCAAAAAGAAAATAGGGAACTCACAACTATGTCATTCCTTAGATTCCAAGGTTCCTAGCCCATCTGTCTTCTTCCTTAAACTTTTCAGTGTCTTCTTTTAAAAAAATGTTTTTATCGATATATAATATTTGTACATATTTATGGGGTATATGTAATATTTTGTTACATGCACACAATGTGTAACGATCAAGTCAGGGTATGTAGGGTATTTATCACCTTGAGTATTTCTCATTTTAATCTGTTGGGAACATTTCAAGTCCTCTCTTCTAGCTATTTTGAAATATACAATGTGTCATTGTTAACTATAGTCACCCTACTCTGCTATGAAACATTAGAACTTATTCATTCTATCTAATTATATGTTTATACCCATTAACCAACCTCCAGTGTCACCTTATGTCTGGTTTACATATACAGTCAGCCCTGCATATTTATGGGTTCTGCATCTTTGGATTCAACCAGCCCTGGATTGAAAACATTTTTTTAAAAAACCCAATAAAAATAATGATACAACCCAATAAAAATAATACAAACAAAAACCAATACAGTAAACAACTATTTATGTAGCATTTACATTGTATTAGGTATTATAAGTAATCTAGAGATGATTTAAAGTGTATGGGAAGATATACATAGGTTATGTGCAAATGCTATGCCATTTTATATCAGGGACTTGAGCATCAGCAGATTTTTAATACCCATGAGAATCCTGGAACCAATCCCCCTTGGATACTGAGGGATGACTGTAATGTTCAGGATTTTTACTTGTTCTTAGCAGGAGGAATAGAAAAAGTACTTCTACTTCATCTTTCTGCAAGCACAAGTCCCTGATAATCTTTTATAGCCTAAGTTTAGTAGTGACATTGATCACTTTTACTTCATTTTATTTGCTAGAAGCAAGTCATTAGGTCCAGCCCACACACAAGAGGAGAGGATCACACAAGGGCATAAATACATATCTACCATACCAGAACTACTCAAATTGGGCTCCCCACCCCTCAACCAGCAGCACCAGCATCATTGGGAACTTGTTAGAAATGCAAATTCTTTGGCCCTACCTCAGACCAATTGAATCAGAAACTCCGGGGTTAGGATCAGCACTATGTATTTTAACAAGGCCTCCAGGGAATTCAGATGCATGCTAAAGTTTGAGAAACACTTCTGTAAGCCATTTACTAGGCTTTTTCTCTAGCTTCTGCTTGATCGCTTCAGGTGACAGGGAACCACCCACCTATACTACAAGGGCAATCCACTTCATTTTTTAGCTCTCAGTATTTTATTATATAAATAATTTATATTCATGTAGTAAAATGAGATAATACAGATACCAAAAAGATAAAAATGTGTCTTACTACCATCACCAAAAATAACCACTACTAAACTGCTGGTATATATTATGATTCCATGTTTTAAAAAATATATCATTTTTATAAAGGGATTATACTATATATACAAATCTATAACTTATTTTTTCTTAACCTATTTTACTTTTGAGTGATTTTAACAGAAAGTCTGTCCTTATGCTGAGCTCAAATTTGCCTCTTTATAGCTTGCAATTATTGGCTTTAATTTTGCCTCTAGAATTACAACTGACAAGCCCATTTGTTTTGCCACATAAGTCTTTAAATATGGGTAAGAAGTTACTATGTACTCTTATTTAAGATATATCTATATATATTTCTTTCAATATTTCCTCTTGTCATGGCTTCTAGAACATTTGCCATTGTATGCCGTTCCATCTGACAACGTTCTAATTCAGTGGTTCTCAAAGTGTGGTCTGAGGACCAGTTTCATCTGGGAACTCATCAGAAATGCAAATTCTTAGGCCCCACCCCAGACCTACTGAATAAGAAGCTCTGCAGTGGAGCCCAGCAATCTGTGCTTTAACAAGTTTTCTGGGTGATTCTGATGCATTCTGAGAACCAATGACATAACTCATTGATTCTTATGTTATGTGGTCTGGATTTCACTCCTCATTCAGGCTTTATATTTTTATTGATATATTTAAAGATTATATTTCCTTTTTTGGCAGCTGAATATCATCTTCTTGTCTCATACAAGCTTTCAGCAAACTTAAGTGCTCAGTTATTTTTCATATTAACTGCTTCATCTGGTATTCTTAGTCTATGCATATATTATTGATTTTTTTTTTAAAAAAACCCTTAACTTAGGGTCTTGATATTTTGCCCTGTATAATTGCATCTTGGGTTTGGCTTTAGCTTCAAATTTTGGAGATATTTTGGATTTGAGAGTTCATTAATTTCAATTTCTGTTATCTGTAACGTTTACAAGCATGTCTTTATCCAAGGCTTTGATAAAGCAGGTGGGCTCAGCAGGTAAGTACAACAGTGGCTTGCTGCAGTGAGGACTGATTCAGCATCTGAGACATTGGGCAGGGCACTGGTTGGGGTGACAAACTGTCTTAATATGCCCAGAACTGTCCTTGTTTTAGCCTTGAGGTTCTTACATCCCAGAAAATCCTTCGCTGCTGGGAAAACCCAAATGATTGATCACCCTAGTACTGGTAGACCTCCCATATGAACTGTGTGAGATAGGACCTCAGGTGGGCCGTTTGGTTATTAGATTAAAGGGCAGCCTTTGAGGTCAGAGGGCTTGGGAAACACCTTGGAGGCAGATCTGTAGATTATACACACACAGATGCACATACACTGGTAGTTTTTTTGTTAACTTAGTTAACTTTATCATTTTCTCATGTCATTAAACATTCTTCTATGAGACCATTTATAACTGCTTTCCATTATGTAGACATAACACAATTTATTTCAAAAATCCCTTATCGTTGAACATTTTGATTGCTGATGGGTAAGATTTTGACAGCTGAAAATCCTGAAAATGATGAAAAACGTCATTTTTCCTCACTTCTAAAATACCATTAATTGTAAGATGTACCATTAATTTACATAAAATCTTTTTAAGGAAAAAATATAAGAAACTCTGTATCAAGTATACATTTAAAAGTAGTGCAAATTTATCCCTATGATTTTTTCTTTCTTTTTTTTTATTGTTTGTTGTTTATAGGGGTACAGATGTTTAGGTTACGTATGTTGCCCTTGCCTCCCCTTCCCCCCAAGTCCCAGTCCCAAGCGTGTCCATCTCTCAGAGGGTGCGCAATGCACCCTTTGTGTATGCATATATCCGTCCCCTCCTCTATCCCTATGATTTTTAATAGAGACTGCTTTCCCTTTTAGAATCATGACCACATTTTGAATTTTTTTCAGTCCTAAGATTTTCCTGAATTGCTTTTCTCCTTAAGTATTCCAGGTGACTTACTGCTTTTCAGAATGTTCTCATGATTCTTGACCTCCTTGGCACCTTTAACTAAATATAGCAGGTAAGATTTTCAGTCTGTAAGTTCAGATGTGTACGACATAACATTACATTATATAACTTAATTTCCATTTTAAGTCTTCTATTTTGGATTGGTGGACAATATTAGCACGGCTCTTTCTTGAGTTCCTCCCTTCTCTGAGGGATTTACTCAATGTGCAGCCACTGGGTGGGGCTGTTTGATATCTGAGTACTTGCTGCACAAAGGTACTCAGAGAAGAGACCTTATTGTGCCCCTTCCTTGTGGCTTGTGATGTCCAGTTCCAGTTGCTCCTCAATCCCTTCAAGCTCCATTTGGGACACGTGCTTTGCCATGCCATGCCTTTAAATGTACCTAAGTGCCATTACCCTGATCCTTTCTCTCTTAGGCCATATCTATTTTCTGACTTGCCATGTCCTTCCCCTGAAGAAGTGAGAAAAGAGTCAACTCTGTCTTGAGTTGGTGGTGGGGGTGGTGGGCAGGGGCAAAAAGAAGAAAATATAGGGGTAACAAAACCACAGGTCATTGTCTCCAAATGTTTTTCTGCCACACAAATTATAATAGGTTTCATCTGCATGTCCTATTTGATTAGAACCCATAGTTTCCTTTTTTTCCCTAATTGAGTTATTTGTTACTAAGAAGTCAAGGAGTTTCCCTTAAAAGTCAACCAGACCCTGTGACAGATAGATTTTTCAGAACTTGGCAACGGTTCTTCATGATGTGTGCTCTACCAGAGCAGGGATTTATGTCTGTTTTTGCCTGAAGCATCCAGAGTAGTTTCTAGCATATGCTGCTTCATTTTAAATAAAAATTTAGGATCCAAAGTTAATATACAGCAGTAACGACAATCAGATGAATTGATCCCTTCCGCACATTACAAAATCTTTAAGGCAGTTAGGACCCTTTTATAATTTCTTCTTCAGTACTGAGGTTGATAGTTTTCTTCTGACCTTGATTATAAAGTGCTTCCTACTTTCAAAAACATTGGAAGATTAAAAAAAATGTGGCTCAGCACTGAGGAAATCTGCAAAGGAGCCAACAGCTAGGAAGGCACAATGAGGGCAGTACTCCGATTTGTCTGATCCCAGGGGTGGAACATGAAGGCAAGTGGTGGGAGGGGGCAGAGATGGAGGGTCCCATCATGGGGGCCTTGGCTAGCAGGCCGATGGTTAGGGGAAGCAGGGAAGGTCAATGTGGATAGTGTGTAGGATGGATTGATGTGTGAAGAATATCTGGCAGACCATGGTCAAATTGAAGGAATAGTGTCCAGGGCCAGGGACATGGCAGTGGGAATAAAAGTGAAGGGATGAATGTGAGTGGTAATAAGAAGCCTCATCTGCCTGATTTGGAAACTGAGTCAATAAAGGGAATAAGGGACAAGCAAGAATCCATGGAAACTCAGGGATTTCAAATCTGGATGTCTAGGAAAATGTAGTACTATTGACTGAAGCTGCAAATGAGGAAGAGGAGCTAGTATTGGAAGAAGACAATAATCCCAGACCTTTGAACTTAAAGCATTAGCTGCTAATGTAGGTCTTATTAATTGATCTCTATAAATATGATTGCTTATGAATATCAGAATTTACTAAATTATCACCTAGCTCCCATATTTTCATCTTGATGATAATGATTTTGATAAATGTCTTACTGAAATCCAGTTATACTGTGTTGTCTGCATTTTTGTGGTGTGCCACACTGATAATGCTAAAAACAGGAAATGAGATGGTCCACCACAGCATTTTCTTGGTGAACTCCTCCTGATCCCTAGTGATCTCCAATGCCTGCTGTAAGAGCTCACAAGCAGCCCATTTAATAGTCCAGTCTAGACTTTCTAGAGACCACCTTTAAAAATTTACCTGCTGGGTGTGGTGGCTCACACCTGTAATTCTAGCACTTTGGGAGGCTGAGGAATGAGGATTTCTTGAGGCCAGGAGTTGGAGACCAGCCTGAGCAATAGCAAGACCCCATCTCTACAAAAAGAAAATCACATATCTCAAGATTATAAGAGCCATGTATAACCCTCAGCCAACATCATACTGAATGGGGAAAAGCTGAAAGCATTCCCACTAAGAACTGGAACAAGACAAGAGTGCTCACCATCACCACTTCTATTCAACATAGTGCTAGAAGTCCTAGTCAGAGCAATCAGGCAGGAGAAAGAAATAAAGGGTACACAAATTGGGAAAGAGTTCAAAATATTGCTTTTTGCTGATCATATGATCTTATATCTAGAAAACCCCAGACTTCACCAAGAGACTTCTGGAATTCATAAATAAATTCAACAAAGTCTCTGGTTACAAAATCAATGTACACAAATCAGTAGCATTTCTATATACCAATAATAGTCAAGCTCACAGTCAAATTAAAGACTCAATACCATTCACAATAGCCACAAAGAAAATAAAATATCTAGGAATATACTTAACCAAGGAGGTGAAATATCTCTACAAAGAGAACTACAAAACACTGAGGAAAGAAATCGCAGATGACACAAGTAAATGGAAAAACATCTTATGCTCATGGATCGACAGAATCAATATTGTTAAAATGTCCATACTACCCAAAGTGATCTACAGATTCAATGCAATCCCCATCAAAATACCAATGTCATTTTTTATAGATCTAGAGAAAATAATTCTATGCTTCATTTGGAACCAGTAAAGAGCCCAAATAGCCAAAGCAACCTTAAGCAAAAGGAACAAATATGGAGGCATCACATTATCAGACTTCAAACTATAATACAAGGCTATAGTAACTAAAACAACACGGTCTTGGCACAAAAATAGAGACATAGACCAATGGAACAAAACAGATAACCCAGACATAAAACCATGCACATACAGCCAACTGGTCTTTGACAAAGCAGACAGCAATATACACTGGAGAAAAGAAGCCCTATTCAATAAATGGTGCAGGGAAAATTGGATAGCCACATGCAGAAGAATGAAACAGGATTCATATCTTTCACCACTCACAAAAATTAATTCAAGATGGGTAAAAGACTTAAATGTAAGGCATGAAACCATGAGAATCCTAGAAGAAAATGTTGGAAAAACTCTTCTAGTTATTGGCCCAGGCAAAGAATTTATGAGGAAGACCCAAATGGCAATCACAGCAACAACAAAAATGAATAAATGAGACTTGATTAAATTAAAAATCTTCTTCACAGCTAAGGAAATAATCAACAGAGCAAATAGACAACCTACAGAATGGGAGAAAATATTCACGAGCTATCAAGGGTTCATGACACCCCTGATATAACTGGGTCCCCAGGCAGTGTGGGTTGCAAGAGATGGGAGAGACAAAGACATGGACACGAAAAGTAAGGTGAAAGGGTGTGGGGAGGTCAGAGGACCACCAGCATTCCCGTCGGCCAGGCGGTACTGACTGAAGTCTAGCACCTGTTTTTATTCTCTTTTTTATTTCATGGATTACAATGATTTCACGTGAAAAGCTCGTGAGTTAGCCGTAAAGCACATAATCTAAATGGGAACAAGAGACCACGTGCTTCTTTCTACTTTATCTAGTTCCTCATTTACTGAGACATGAACTCGGGAGAGAGACAGGAACATTGCCTCAGGCTTACAATAGCAAACTGCTCTTATCTGCTGGGCTGACATCCTTTGATCATTCTCTCCACCTTTGGATTACAATCCCAGGTCCATTTGCAGACATTCAGGCTGTAGCCCTCAGGCTTGAAAGCGGGGTCTGTTTTCAGACATCCCTGATCAGTGGAATGTCCCCCTCAAGGTCGAGCAGCTTTTGCTCAGTGAACTGACATGTCCACAGGTTGCTCTTTGGCAAAGTCCTGTCCCACTCCTGGGGTTCTCATGTCTCAACCCTAACTCTCAACAACAAGCTATACATCTGATAAAGGGCTAATAACCAAAATCTACAAATAACTCAAACAAATCAGCATGATAAAACAAACAACCCCATTAAAAAGTGGGCAAAAGAAATGAACAGAAGCTTTTCAAAAGAAGATAGATAAATGGCCAATAAATGTGAAAAAATGCTCAACATCACTAATCATCAGAGAAGTGAAAATTAAAGCCATAATGAGATATCACCTTACCCCAGTTAGAATGACTTTTATTAAAAAGTCCAAAGATAACAGACGCTGGCATGAATGAAGAGAGAAAGGAATGCTTATATACTGTTGGTGGGACTACAAATTAGTACAACCTCTATGGAAAACAGTATGGAGATTCCTCAAAGAACTAAAAGTAGACCTACCATTTGATTCAGCAATCTCACTACTGGATATTTACCCAAGGGAAAAGAAGTCATTTCATCAAAAAGACACCTGCACCTGAATGTTTACTGTAGCACAATTCACAATTGCAAAGATGTGGAATCAACCCAAGTGCACATCAATACATGAGTAGATCAACAAAATGTGATACAGATATATTATGGAATACTTCACAGTGATGAAGAAGAATGAATTAATGCCTTTTGCAACAATTTGGTTGGAACTGGAGACCATTATCTTAAGTGAAGTATCTAAAGAATGGAGAAATAAACACCACATATACTTGCTACTAAACTGGAACTAACTGATGAGCACACTTGTGCACTAAAGGAAATAAAACTCAGTGGAAATCAAGCAGGGGGTAGCGGGGAGGAGGGGATGGGCAAAAACCTACCTAATGGGTACAAGGAACACTACTTGGGTGACAGGAATACTTATAACCCTGACTCAAGCATAACAAAATTGATGCATGTAACCAAAGACATTTGTACCCGTGTAATATTTTGAAATTAAAAAAAGAAGAAGAAGAAAAAAGAAAAAGAAAAAAATCAGCTTGGTGTGGTGGCATGCACTTGTAGTTCCAGCTACTCAGGAGACTGAGGCAGGAGGACTGCTTGAGCCCAAAAGTTCAAGGTTGCAGTGAGCTATGATCACTCAGCCTTGG
Organism: Indri indri; assembly: GCA_004363605.1. Classification (NCBI taxonomy): domain Eukaryota; kingdom Metazoa; phylum Chordata; class Mammalia; order Primates; family Indriidae; genus Indri; species Indri indri. The sequence continues at coordinate 2,033 of RJWJ010030509.1, read as the reverse complement.
CAACAGAATGAGATCCTGTCTCTAAAAATAAAATAAAAATTCTCAATATATCTGAGCATCCCAGTCTCCTGGCACCTCTGTTATTCAACATTGTGGCAATCATGGAGGTGCACTGCTCTGATCTCCTTTCTAGAAGGAATGTGTGGATCAGTCGCTAGAAATGAAGCTAGCTCCAACTGTGAGCACTTTTGGATCCACCTTAGCTTTTGAGCTGAGGCCAGATTCTTCCTGAATAGCCCCAAGTCAATGACTGAGCATGCTGGAGGTACTAAGGTCTGGCCATTTCTGCCCATCATGGGATTCATTTAATGGGGAATCTTTGCTCCAGAGCTCCCTGTTGGGTTGGCTGAGGCTTTGTCATACCTGCATGTGGCTTGAAGCTCTTCCTGCCCCAAACTGCTTCATTCCCATTTATCTTTTGTCAACATCTCCTACCAATAAACCTCTTGCGCTCTTAACTGCATCTCAACATCTGCTTCCTGGAGGACCCAACTGACACAAACATGATTCTTTTATGCTCTCCTGACATGGATCCTGGGATCAAATATCTAAGTTTCTTCCGGGACTCAGAAATAATTTGCTAAGCATGGAGTAGCAAGGAAGAGGTCTCATATAGTTCTCACAAACTACTTGGGCTTTGATTTTTTCCCGGTAATATTAGTCCTACTCTTTAATATTTGGAAATTATTCTCCTTGATGTAAAACATGGCAACTCAATAAGATTCAGCTTTCTGTCTGACAGCGCCATCTACTCCAAGGGGTATATCTATTCTTCTGTGATTCTTATTTAAACTGATAAGAACAGATACTATACTTGATCTTAGCCAAAAGGCAGAGAAGCAATCGGAGTTCTTTCTTAAGTGAGCATGGTTTAAAAATTGCCCTTAGCACATTTACAGTCCTTAGTGCTCCACTTTTTAATTTTCCCTACCAGAACTTCTGAATCATTAATAATACCTTACATTGTGGACACTTCAATGGTTTTACAAAGTACTTTCACATTTATTCTTTGACTAGATTCTTATAATAACCTTATGAAGGAGCTGCACAGTCATAATAATAATAATAATTATATTGATGAGGAAACTACTGAGGTTTAGAGATGTTTAATATGTTCCAAAAGTTACATAGCTATTATGTACCAGATCTAAGGTTTGAAGCTAGCTCTTCTGAAGCATAACACAGTACACTGTCTACTCTGTCATGCTGACTCTCAAGAGGTGGTTTGAGTTTGTTCTGGTGGTTTCAGTGAGTCTGACTTGAACCCCCTGATGTGCAGAGGTGGCACTGGGTTCTCAGAAGGCTTTCCATGTGTTTTGGCAACACAGCCAAGGAAGACTACATACTTCTGAATCAGCTGCATGGGAATGGCCTGTGCCTTCTCCTCTCTATCCAGCTGGGACCACTGCACTAGCTGTTGGTGCCTGCAAAGACATAACCTATATTTCCATGAATTGCTGGCAACTTCAGATGTCCAGCCTTACCGCCCACAGAAAAATGGCCAGCGATCAGGCTTCTTGGTGCTGTTTCTCCTCTGTCCTTTTAACCCTGAGCTATTTTTATCCATTCACCACCCTCACAATCCTGGTTTTAATTTCTCTCTGCTTTCTGATTCTGGCTTCCCTTTTGGATTTTTTCTTCCTTCCTGAAAAGAATCCCTCCTTCCTTTCTAGCAGGTTAGCTCATATATGATTCCTCAACTCCTGCAACCTCTCCTGAAGCCAGACCAGCTTGTACAGCATTCCCAAAGGTGAGTGTCTAGGGCAGGAAAGCAAAAATAGATATGCCCATCAGGCTGTCAGAAGCCTTCTTATATTGCCATAACCCTTGAATAGCAAAATAAATGGTTATCTCACCAATTCTGCCCCAAATAGCTCACGAAGCTGACCTTTTGAAACTTCCTTCACTGCAGAGTCCTGGCCACTTTCTCCCCCTACATATGTCATTTGCTGCTGGACACTTGGTCCCTTCTCTGAAAGGGAGGAGAGAGAAGGAAAACTTGAATGAGTGTAGGTTATTTTCTCCAATGCCAC
>RJWJ010030508.1:0-19835 GCA_004363605.1 Indri indri | reverse complement strand
CCCGCCTTGCCTGACCGCATGGGCGCATGCGCGCTCCGCCCGCGGAAACCCACTCTGGAGCCATCCCGAGGAGAAGCTACCCGTCCGGAGTCCTGACTGCGTCTGAAGACGACCCGAGGCTTCCGGGGGTGGCTGGAGGGATTGTGGCGTCCGAGGCCAACTGTGGACCCAGATGCGGAGGACGGGGCTATGGGAGAGCTACAGAACACAGTTATGAATGGGAAATGCCAAAACTCACTCGGGCAGCAAAAGACTGCTTCCGGGTCAGCAGGAAACTGGTCGTTCCTCAGGGTCGGGGTTTAGACGCGCGCGCAGTGCCCCTGCCTCTTGGCGTTTCCGGCTCAGTCTCTACTTCCGCCTGGTGGATTCTGGGCCTTCCGGTTTGTCTCCTTGCAATTGCGTGGTGTGTGCAGCGGGGCGGGGCTTCTTCCACCCACTTCAAGTATTAATAAAATGGCTCTAATATTTTATGGCAACAGCTTATTGTTGTCTGGCCGTTTATATCGTTCCCTCCGAACAGCGAGAAACAGGTTGACGTTAAAGGCCATTTCCGCGCACGGATGGATAAGAGGCGCCGCCTGCGCAGCCGGTGCGACTGCGTCCCTGGGCTCCGGAGGCCGACGGGGGTGGCTGTGTGCGGTGGGGAATGTGCAGTTGCGCGTTCCATCTGCCCTAGACCTCGGTTTCCATTTCCATTCCCTGCTCACCCGAGCCCCGGAGAACCAAAGCACCGGCTCAGCTGCCGGGACTTCACAGGGCTGCGACCTGGGCAGTGAGGGGGGAGGACAGAAAAGAACTGTCTGAGAAAAGTGAAATTACTGCCTGTGTATATACACACATCTGTTTTTTACTTCCTCTCTTTACATTTAATTCTTTTTCTGTGTCACATGGGAGATGATTTTCAATTCAAATATTTTTAAGGTCAGTATGAATTATGTCTCATAATTTAATTGATTCATTAATTTCTGTATACTTTGTAATTTCCCATTTGTCTTTACCTTTATTTCCAGAGTATCTGGAAAATTGTCTTAGATTTGGAAAATATGAGTTATTTTATCCTATGTTTTAGTTTTCTCTTTATTAATATTTTATAGTCACTATGGATAATGAGGCTTATAAAATGTATTCTTCTTGGGACATACGTGGAAATTACTTTTACCTAATGAAAAATTAATTTTTCAATATTTCTGGGAACACTTATTAAGGAAGTTTATACTTTCCCATCAACATGAAAACAGTAGTGATGGTTTTCATTACTATCAGGTAATTAAACTTTGATGACTAGAGCTACCAAGAAATTGATCTGAGATGTTTAGAAAAGCCCACAAAAATTAGCCAGGCATGGACTCACTGGCCTGTTTTTCCAGCTGAGCCAGGAGGATGTCTCAGGCTTTGGAGTTGGGGGTTGCAGTGAACTGTGATCTTGTCACTGCACTCGACCCTGGATAAAGAATGAGACCCTGTTTCCCAGGAAAGAAAGAAACCAAAGTACCTATTGGATATGTCATATTGGGATGAATTTTATTAACATTGAAACACATTTAAAAACTACAGCTTTATAATCAAATTGATAACCATGTATACACAATGTCACATTTACTGACTCTACAATATGAGCATATATCTCCAAAGAAATGTAGACTTCCTAGCCTACTACATCCCCATAAGACTCCATGGGAATTACTTTGATAACCTACTAAAATACATGAAACAAACTATACCCGCAGAAGGCATGGAGAAGTAAAAACATCATACCTATTTTTAAAATTTACTTCCATTTCAATTAAAGTCATGAACATGATTCATAGATACTCCACAACACCCAAAACCAAACATCTCATGTGTATCCATAAGGGGTAATACAGCACAACTGGAAAATCATGAAACCCAGTAAAAAATACAGTCCTCTCCAATACCTTCACAGTGCAATCTTACAATTCAATGCCTAAAATTCAGCAATTCTCACTAAATTTCATATACTTTAAACATATGCACATACAAAGTTCCTCCAAATGTTCAAAATGTTGAGAACCCTCAACATTTTCACAAATGCAAAACAAAGTATTTAGTACATGTGGCCTCGTCCAGGAATGCAGCCAGCACTTCCCAGTGGCCCCAGGTGCATATACCCAAACCTGACCTCTTCCTTTCTTCCTCTGACTAGTGACTGTGTGTGTGTGTGTGTGTGTGTGTGTGTGTGTGTGTGTTATCTCACAGGGGTCGATTGTCCTACTGAGATTATTGGAACAGGACCAGAGACCTCAAGCCCTGTTTGTTCCTCTTCTTGCTACCTCCGGCTCTCCTGCCCAGACAAGGGACATTGCTGAGGGCAGGCACAGCTTCAGAGATTCAGTTCAGAGAAATTACCTAAAAATTCTCCAAATTCAGCCATTCAAACCCCAAGTACAAAATCATTTCCCAGTTTGCTGTTCATATTATAGTTTGCAACTTACTGCTACATGTCAAATCAGTTTCTTACACAATTAACTTCATTAAAAAACACTTTAAATGGCTGTCAAATAACTGCCATTTCAACACAATCTGAGTTTTCATAATTCAAGCATGCAGTGTCTGTCTGTGTCCAACATTATCTGGGGTCCCACCATCGGCACAAGCACCGTGGCTGGGGATGGTGATTCCCCAGACACAGGATGCCCCCTCCATGGTCCCCTGCTCAGCACAACAGTCCCCTCCCAGGCCATGAGGCTGGAGGCCAAGTCTCCCTCCACCTGGTGTCTCACTCCAAGTCACTGTACTCAGAGGAGGAAATATGAAGGTCCTCAAAGAGGACATTCAATGGGACACAGACACATTGATCCTCACACTTGTCTAGGATGTGAGGGCTCTGAGCGGGAGGGCCTGGCTTCTCAGGAGGGAGGGAAGAGGGAGCCAGCAGGAGCCTGGAGCTCCACTGTCCATTGTCCAGTCTCCTGAAGGCCATCCTGAGGGGCTGGCCTGGAACAGGGCTGGGTGACGGGAGACGGAGCTCGGTGCAGGCCTGGACAGGGTTCAGGAGAGGTCTGAGCTGTGGAGGCTTCAGGTCAGTGATGGGCACACAGGCTTCATTCTTCCTGGTCAATTGAGGTGACACTTTGGATTCAAGTCCAGGTGCTCTTGGTGGAGACAGGTCAGCCTGCAGGGGGTGCAGCTCTGGTCTCTGAGTGCTCTTCTGAGATGTCTGCAAGGGGCTTTGTCTCAGTTTCTTTTGGGGACACTGGCAAGTCTCGATGGGGTTCTGGGAAGATCTCTTTCCTGGTGCCCCGATGCTGAGGTTGAAGTCTTGGCCTGAGCTACGTGTGTCAGGTGGTGGGCAGGGCTGTGAGATCAGAGCAGGACGCTTGGCTCCTGCCTGGGGCTTGAGGGCCTGGCCCAGGCAAAGGAATTTTGCGGCAGCCTGGGGAGCTGCGAGGGAGACATCATCAGGTCTGTGGTGTGCCACCTTGTCAAAGATGAGAGGCTCCTGGCCATAGTGCTTTAATACAGGTTTGGGGATGTCAGTGAGAGCCACTGCCTGTCCCCTATTTGGTCCACTGTTGAAGAAGGGGCTCACTTTAGGTCTTGTGGTGGGAGACACTGAATGGACCACAGAGCTCAAGTCAGATTTCTTGACAGGTGGCAGACTAGTAAGAAGAGGGTCTAGGAGAGGCCTCTTCTTGGCTGTGTGGACCAGCATTGGCCTACTTGGGATCTGTAGGAAAAGATAACACACATTAGAAATTCCTCACCATAAAGTGAAAATGAAAATACACCAATTAAAAACTCAAGGAGCAAATAACAATAAATGTCAAAATGAAATAATTTTTAAAAATCACATATGAATTGGTACTACAATTACACTGATTAGTGCAAGAAAAATTTAAAAAATTAACTTGATATGTATTTCTGTAATATTGGAAAATACAGTATTGGAAAATATTGCCTCTTGTTCATTAAGGTTAAGGTGAAAACCCTCTGTGATACACTTTTCCATGAAGTGGATCCTGCCAATGCTTTTTTGAAGTCAGTTGGATGGATAAAAGTTTGATGCACAATTTGGAAATACTTATTCACTTTGAAGGTGCATGTTCCTTGATGTAATATTCTAGATTTTGGAGGCATCAAATTAAAATTTTCCACATGCCCGTCCAGGAATATCGTTAGTAGGCCTGCAAACAATCCCACTAAAACAAAGAAAAGAGCAAAATGGAATCTGAAAAGTATACAGACAGGAATAAAATTCCTGCACATGAACTAACTGGGAAGTGAGGACACACCTCAGAGTCTCTGATGGACCCACCTGCCTGGTTAGGAGGCCACAAGCCACACCATCTTTGCATGGGGAAAAAAACTGGGTTATGGTGACAGAATTTTCTATGATCCGTCCCCAACTCTGAGGTTCATGTGTCCCCTGTTCCCAAAGATCCAGGTTTCCACTTACCCTGGGATTCTTCTTCTCAGGTGGGAGATGCCTGGGCCCTGAGGGTCCCCTCTGTTGCTTCCTCACGGTTCGGGCTTTGCTGAGTGTGTTGCTCCCAGGCTGTGGGTAGTGACCTGCAGTCTGCCTCATCTCCTGACAGCTTCGGGTCAGACTTCCTCAGATGTTGACGTGTGGATCTCCTGCGTCACAAAAAAAAAAAAAAAAAAAAAAAAAAAAAACTGTTAAGAGCACTATAAATTCATATAGAGAAAAACATCCTACCAACAGTTTCTTCCAGTTGAGGAAGACATATCAACCACTTCTTCAAATCCTTTCCTCACAAAGTGGCCTCTCATTTCCTAATGTCTCATGTCCTCTCCCATCATTACCTATTCCCAGAATAGAGCACTGCCTTAGACCAGACGCATAGAACTGATAAATTTAGATTTTTCCCCTTGAATGGTTGATTCTGAAGACTTTGAAAAGCTCTATGACACTTTCCTCTATCAGTGAAATGAAAGACAGTATTTTCCAAGAGCTAAAAAACTGCTTTCCTATTAACTTTTGAATTGTCATTTTTGACGTTAAAATATGCAATTTCCAAACACATATTCACATGCAAATGTTATTTTTCCCAACTAAACTGGGAGTTTGTGATCTACAATCCTTCAATTACTGCCCTGTGTTCAGAACCCCACCATGTATGTAGTTTCTAAAAAGTGCACAGTGAAATGTTTGAAGAAACAAAAGACAAATGAAATATTTAGCCTTTAATGTCCACGGACAAAACCACCAGATTTCCCAAACTGTTTACCTGTTTACCTACAGTCTGGAGGCTGGGTATACTTCCTTAGGAAGGTGAATTTTTGTGAAATAATTGACATCTAACTGAAGTATTTTAGGTCTCTTTTCAAAGAAATACAATTAAAAAGAAAAAAAAAACCCTACCTCATGACCTAAAACCACATATCATATATTTCTTTTACTCTACTATTTTTCTGAAGTTTAATCTCAAGAAGAAATTAGTGACAGTTACAAACCTGAAATGCGGCGTCCACCTGTTGTCTGTCAGGAGGTTCTCAGAGCAGCGGAGCCAAACGCTGGGCCAGCTCTGCTGGGTGAGATGGGGCAGCCAGGACTGCTGGGCAGGGGCACTGAGCGAGGCCTCCTGTCCGCGCTGACTTTTATACAGTTGCGTGAGGGCAGTTGTAGGCGTGACCTCACCTAATCAACATAATCCAATTACGTTTCAATTAATGGTCTCCGGAACCGAAGCACTCTACTTTGTCATTTGCCGTTTTGAAGTATATGTAAAACAAATGTATTGGTATACCTGCACGATTTTAGGAATATATACTTTCTGTAAGAAAAATAAATATTTGTACATATACCTGTTTCATCTTGCACTTGCATTTTTATTGAGCTAAAATGTACTTAATGTGAAATGCAGCATTTTAATTGTATTTCCGTTTGTGATTCTGTGACATTCAGTGCATTTACGTTGAGGTGTAACCCTAACCTCCATCCATCTCCCAGGAACTTCTGATTTTCCCAACTGAAACTCTGTAAATTTCAAACCTTAACTCCACATTTTCCCTCTGGGAGGTCCTTCCAAAACACAGTTCTCCTTTCTGTCACTGTGGATATGACTGCTCTAGAAAACTCACAGGACATGAATCCTCAAGTAATTGTCCTTTGGTGACTGGCTGATTTTTCACCTTGCCTTGTGCCTCAAACAATTGTTCCTAAAATGCCTCTGGAGAGCCAGATGGAGCTCTGTTGCCTGCACTTTCATTTCCATCTTCTACTTATTTGTACACACAGTGAAGGTTGCTTTCACCCCTCTAATATTGGTTGATAGAAGCTTTGTTTCCACCATTTCTCCTCCATTAGCAAGCTGAAAATAGACAACTTTATCTGCTTTTAAGGCCACATGATGTTTCATGACACACACAAACACACACAAAACACCCCATCTTATTCATCTACTGTTGAATATTTGGGTGATTTTTACTCCTTGCTTTTGGGAATTTCGCTAGTAAGAACAAAGGTATACAAATATCTCTTTGAGTGTCTGCTTTTCAATCTTTTGACTATGTAGCCAAGAGTGATGTTTCTGGCTTATATGATAATTATCTATTTAATTTTGTGGGGAATGGCGGTGCGGTTTTTCACAGGAGTTTCATCATTTTCTCATTCTCAACAGCAGTGTGCACAGATTCCAATTTAATACATCCTTAACAACGGTTCCTAATCTCTGCTTCGATTGACTGTTTGATAGATTTAATCTCAGCAACCCTCAGAAGAGCAGAGCATTATCTTTTTGTATTTTCATTAGTGTTTCCCTAAGAAATAACAATGTTGAGCCTCCCTTTATGAATTCATTGGCCATTTTACCTTCTCTGGTAAAATGTCTATGTTTTTATATTGTTTGGTTTTAATTTGTTTCTAAGTTACAAATTTTTGAAACATTCTGAATACTCCTTCTTGATCAGTAGTATATTTTGCAAATATTTTCTCCCATCCTATGGGTAATACTGTCACTGGTTTTATGGTGGCCTTGATGCATAAAAGCTTTAATTTTGATACATCCCAATTTACTTAAGTTTTATGCCTGTTTGTTGGTATCATGTCCAAGAAATCCTCAGAAAATCCTGTGCTGTGAACATTTCCTCCAAGTGCTCTTTTAAGTGTTTCATGGTTTAATTTCTACACTTAGTATTTCATTAATTTCAGGTTATATTTCAGTATTTTGTGTCCAGTAATTTTATTTTTCTGTGTAGATTTTTGTGTAAGGGCCAACTTTCTGCCTTCTTCTGAATATCTAAGTTTCACTGCACCCTATTAATAAAGACTGCTCTTGTGCATTGAAAAGTTTTGACACCCTGGTATCAAAGATTCAAGCCAGTCCAGCACAGATGGCAGGGGTTATGTCTGGGGTGTCTGGTCTACTCCATTGGTAGCAGCAACCTGGGACTTTTACCACCTCCTGTCTCCAGAACCCTGCACCCATGAGGGGAGCGCGGAGCTCACTACTCCTGAGAGCAGAATTCCCAGCAGAGACCGTTTTACTCCCACTCCACAATGTCCACTCATGTCCTGCTCCTCCCTCCCATTCTCTCTTCCTTCCGCCCATGGGATGTGCCTTCCTCCCCGAGCAGCTATGGAGTTAACTCCTGTAACAAATTGAAATTCCGAGCACAAGGTGCACACTAAGGAAGGTGTGAACATGCAGCAGATGCCCAGTGACGTTTGCATTAACCAGGGCACACACACCATTCCCAAAGGCAGCCTTCCCAGACTCCTTTTTTGTCTGAGTTTACTGAGGCTCAGCAAAGGAAAGGGATCTTTTGGGGAGGTGATGGGGAATCTGCCCAGGAATAAAGCTTATTTGTCCTGGGATGTGAGGGTTGAGGGGGGACCTGTGCTGGGCCTGCTTTCCCAGCTCAGTGCAGCTAGAAGTGGGGTCTGGGGGACCAGCACCAGCAGCAGCTGGGTCCTTGTACCCAGGCAAATCCACAGGTCCGTCCCACAAATTCAGTGGCATTCGATGAGGTGGAGATGAATTTTGCCTGAGATTCAGAATCGTTAATAAGAAAAGAACCTGCCACCCTCCTCACTACCTTCCATAAACTTCCATGAATAGGAATAAATTTTACGTAATTTGCTCTAGTAAGAAGAAAAAAGATGACACAACATGTTACAGATGTGAGAATTTTATTAACAGTGAAGCAAACTGCAAAAACACTTTCCTACAGTGACATTAGATAACTGCAATGTACAAGGTGAAGAAATATCCCAACCCTGGTTTCCCCTGACAACTTCCACAGAGTCAAAAACTCTCCCCTTGGGACAGGCCATGGCTTCAAAGATGAAGATGCAAGGCAACACCCAGACACCCCCCAAACACAGTAATCCGGACCCAAGTACAGAACATCGTCACGGTCTTCCGTTCACATGACAGTTTACAACTTTCTCCCGCAGGCCAACTCTGTTTCACACAATTACTCCATGTCCAAACACGTTACAAGCCTGTGAAATAACGGCCACGTTAAAGGCATTTGGAGCTCAGGGAGTTCACAGAGCCACTGTCTGTCTGTGTCCAGCATGGCCTTGGGTCCCACCATCCGCACCAGCTCCACAGCTGGGGAAGGAGATTCCCCAGACACAGGCTGCTCCCTCCGTGGTCCCCTCCTCAGCCCAACAGTCCCCTCCCAGCCCATGAGGCTGGAGGCCGAGTCTCCCTCCACCTGGTGTCTCACTCTGAGTCACTGTCCTCAGAGGATGAGGAAAGCCAAAGGTCCTCATACAGCACACTCAGTGGGACCTGGGCACAGTGACCCTCAGACTTCTCTGGGACTTGAGGGCTCTGAGCGGGAGGGACTGCCTTCTCAGGAGGGAGGCAGGAGGGAGCTGGCAGAAGCCTGGAGCTCCACTGCCCATTGTCCAGTCTCCTGAAGGCCATCCTGAGGGGCTGGCCTGGAGCAGGGCTGGGTGACGGGAGATGGGGCTCGGTGCAGGCCTGGACAGGGTTCAGGAGAGGTCCGAGCTGTGGAGGCTGCAGCTCAGGGTTGGGCACCTGGGCTGCATTCTTCCTGGTCAGTTGAGGTGTCACTTTTGCTTCAAGCCCAGCTGCTCTTGGTGGAGGCAGGTCAGCCTGCAGGGGGTGCAGCTCTGGTCTCTGAGTGCTCTTCTGAGGGGCCTCAAAGGGGCTTTGTCTTGGTTTCTTTTGGGGACGCTGGCAAGTCTCGATGGGGCTCTGGGCAGATCTCTTGCCTGGTGCCCTGATGCTGAGATTGAAGTCTTGGCCCGAGCTCTGTGTGGCAGGTGGTGGGCAGGGCTGTGAGATCAGAGCAGGACACTTGGCTCCGGCCTGGGATTTGAGGACCTCTCCCAGGCCAAGGGTTTTGGAGGCAGCCTGGGGAGCTCCAAGGGAGCAGTGGTTACCCCCACTGTGTGCCAGCTCGTCAAAGGTGAGGAGAGGTTCCTGGCCATAGTGCTTTAATGCAGGCTTGGGGGTGTTTGTGAGAGCCCCTGCCTGTCCTCTCTTTGGTCCACTACCAGAGAAGGAGCTCAGTCCCTGCATTGTCATGGGAGACACTAAAGAGCACATAGAGCTCAAGTCATTCTTGGCAGGAGGCTGACTTTTAAGAAGAGGGTCTAGGAGAGGCCTCTTGGTTGTGTAGACCGGCATGGGTCTGCTCGGAATCTGTAGGAAAAGACAACACACACATTAGAAATCCCTCACCAAAAAGTCAACATGAAAATCAACCAAACAAAGTAAAACACAAGGAGCACATCAACTTAAATGTCACAATAAACTACTTACGAGCAGTCATTTTAAATATGGACAGGTACTCATCCTCAGGTGATCAGGACAGTTACAAAATCAACTGGATATGCGACTAGGTCATATTCCACAATGTCATCTTTTAAATTAGTGCCCCCTCCCGACCAATTTGAAAACATATTTCGTGCCATGGAGTGTAACTGCCTAAAGCTCTTCAGAAAGCAGTTGGATGGCTAAAGGGGTGAGATAGAGAATTTGAGAATATTTATCCGTTCGAAAGAGGTATGTTGCTGGATGTAGGATTCTGCCTTGTGGAATAATCTGATAAAGATTTCCCCATTCCCCTACACACATAGCGTTGGAAGGCATGGAAGTAAAATTACTAAAACCAAGAAATAAGAAAAATGGCATCTGAGAAGTACACAAACTGGAATCAAATTGGCCCAAATGGATTTTTAACTAATGTCATACACGGGGGTAAGGACTAGGATTTTAACAATTCCCTCACACAGCAGGGTCTGGAAAGACACAGAGCAGGGGTGCCCAGCAGAGAAAAGGAGCAGGGGCCAGGGGCACACTCACCCTCAGGTAGGCACAAGGTTTGGGCGGTTCCTTCCAGTCCTGCTGCTGCCCGCCGTGGGGTCTCCTGGGAAACGTCTGGAGGACAGCCTTCCTCTGCTGCTGCTCCTGCCTGCAGAACAAACAGTGTGAATAAAATCCACTGATTTCCTGTCCACAAAGGGGAGAAACATTTTTGGGGCCGGGTCCCACTGAGCGTTTGGCTGTGACACAGCTGTTGAAGCCCCGTGACCTGGGTTAAATCTGCCCCTTCCCTCATGTCAGATCCCTCCCCTACTCCAGGCAGCCCTCCAGGTTTTCCCACTAAGGACATTCACTTAGAGACTCCACGCCTTTTCTGCCTGTCCTGTGCAAGATCTCAACGGCTGCCCTGCCCCTCCCCCTTACTGAATCTCTGGGAGTACAATGAGCTCCTGGGGCAGGAGACCTGCAGGACAGGGACCTCCTGTCTCTTTCTCCCCAGTGTTTCTGTCCTTGTCTGGATAAGGCTGTGCCCGTGGGGTGAGGCGGAGAGACACCTCCTCCTGGGGTTTCAGTGCCCAGGCAGCGGCTACACCTCCCACATGCTCACCTTGCTCTCTGCTCCTTCTCCCTCTCACTCTGGTTGAGGGGCACCGGGTTCTGGAGATTCTGGGGCTTCCGTGGTGCCAGGTTCTCCTTCCCCCGATTGGGGCCCAAGGGCTGCGGCGCCAGGGCTCCATTCCAGCGCTTCATGGGGCACCTGGTGCTTCTGGCCGTGTGTCCAAAGGCCCCACAGTCCTTGCACTTCGCCTGTGGGGGAAAAAGGACAGTGGTCAGTGAGTGAGTCAGCAGCACTCACAGACAGCCGCCCAAGGGCAATGGAAGGACAGATTTTCCATTCAGAGCTGAATACTGCTTTTAGGGAGGGAACCTGGACAAATGGAAAGTTACGTGCTAGGATATTCAAGACAGGAGGTCATAACCTGAAGCCCATGTTAGGAAGGACAGTAGGAGGAGAGAGTGAAGGTTCTAGGAGTGGGGACCATGAACCAGATTTCAACACCAGGTGAAAATCCTGGCTGCACATGAACTAACTGAGAAGTGAGTTTGCTCCTCAGAGTCTCTGATAGACAGACTCACCTGCCCAGTTAGGAGGCCCCTGGCCAGGCCATCCTTGGAAGGCAAAGGAAAACTGGGTTATGTTGTCAGAATTTTCTACCATCAGTCCCCAACTCTGAGGTCTATGTGTTCCCTGATCCCCAAAGATCGAGGTTTCCACTTACCCTGGGATTCTCCTCCTCGGGTGGGGGAGCCCTGGGCCCTGCGGGTCCCCTCTGCTGCTTCCTCATGGTCTGGGCTTTGCTGAGTGTGTTGTTCCCAGACTGTGGGTAGTGACCTGACATCCGCCTCATCTCCCAGCAGCTTCAGGTGGGACGTCTTCAGGTGTTGACCTTTGGATCTCCTGAGTGAAAAAAAAAATTGTTAAGAGCACTATAAATTCACATAGTGAAAAACATCCCCCAACACCTTCTTCCCCTTAGGAAGACATATCAACCACTTCCTCCAATCCTTTCCTCACAAAGCGGCCTCCAATTCCCTGATGGGCTATCTTCCTCTCCCATCATTACCCATCCCCAAAATAGGGCCCTGCCTTAGACCAGACACACAGAAATGGTCGATTTAGATTTTTGCCCTTCAATGGTTGATTCTGAAGACTTTGAAAAGCTCTATGACACTTTCCTCTATTACTGAAAGGAAGGACAATATATTCCAAGAGCTAAAAAACAATGGAAGCTACAGAAAATTTCATCCAGAATCCTGGAGCACACATATTTGAAAATCAGGAATCAAACATGCTTTCCTATTAACTTTCGAATTGCCACTTGGGATGCTAAAGTATGCAATTTCCTAACTCAGCTTCACATGCAAATGTTATTTTTCCCCACTAACCCACAAGTTTATGGTCTACAGTCTTTCAATTGCTGCCCTATCTCCAGAACCCCACCATCTATGTAGTTTCTAAAAAATGCACACTGAAATGTTTGAAGAAACAAAGGACAAATGAAATATTTAGCCTTTAATGTCCACGGACAAAACCACCAGATTTCCCAAACTGTTTGCCTGTTTACCTACAAAGTCTGGAGGCTCAGGAAGGTGCATTTTTGTGAAATAATTGACATCTAACTGAAGTATTTTAGGTCTCTTTTCAAAGAAATACAATTAAAAAGAAAAAAAACCCCTACCTCATGACCTAAAACCACATTATCATATATTTCTTTTACTCTACTATTTTTCTGAAGTTTAATCTCAAGAAGAAATTAGTGACAGTTACAAACCTGAAATGCGGTGTCCACCCGTTGTCTGTCAGGAGGTTCTCAGAGCAGCGGAGCCAAACGCTGGGCCAGCTCTGCTGGGTGAGATGGGGCAGCCAGGACTGCTGGGCAGGGGCACTGAGCGAGGCCTCCTGTCCACGCTGACTTTTATACAGTTGCGTGAGGGCAGTTGTAGGCGTGACCTCACCTAATCAACATAATCCAATTACGTTTCAATTAATGGTCTCCGGAACCGAAGCACTCTACTTTGTCGTTTGCCATTTTGAAGCATATGTAAAACAAATGTATTGGTATACCTGCACGATTTTAGGAACACATACTTTCTGTAAGAAAAACAAATATTTCTACATATACTTGTTTCATCTTGCACTTTGCATATTTATTGAGCTAAAATGTACTTAATGTAAAACGCATTATTTTAATTGTATTTCCGTTTGTGATTCTGTGACATTCAGTGCATTCACCTTGAGGTGTAACCCTAACCTCCATCCATCTCCCAGGAACTTCTGATTTTCCCAACTGAAACTCTGTAAACTTTAAACCTTAACTCCACATCTTCCCTCTGGGAAGTCCTTCCAAAATACAGTTCTCCTTTCTGTCAGTATGGATGTCACTGCTCTGGAAAACTCACCTGACATGAATCCTCAAGTATTTGTCCTTCAGTGACTGGCTGATTTTTCACCTTGCCTTGTGCCTCAAACAATTGTTCCTAAAATGCCTCTGGAGAGCCAGATGGAGCTCTGTTGCCTGCACTTTCATTTCCATCTTCTACTTATTTGTACACACAGTGAACGTTGCTTTCACCCCTCTAATATTGGTTGATAGAAGCTTTGTTTCCACCATTTCTCCTCCACTAGCAAAAGAAAACATTATCTATTTTTAAGGCCAAATGATGTTACATGACACACACAGAAAAACCCACACACAAATACCGCATTGTTTTCATCCATTCATCCACTGTTGAATATTTCAGTTGTTTTCACCTGTGTTTCTGTGAACTTTGATAGTATCAACAAAGATGTACAAATATTTCTTTGAGTGTCTGCTTTTTACTCCTTTGTCTATATACATAGGAGTGATGTTTCTGCATCATGTGATAATTATGTGTTTAATTTTGTGAGGAATGGTCACGTTGTTTTGCACAGGAATTTCATCATTTTCTCTTTCTCAGTACCAATGTATAGAGATTCCATTTTTCTACATCCTGAACAACACTTCTTAATCTCTGCTCTGACTGATTGATTGATTTCATCTTAGCCACCCTCACAGTAGCAGAGGATTATCTCATTGTATTTTGATTAGTGTTTCCCTAATAAATAACGATGTTGAACATCCCTTTATGAATTCATTGGCCATTGTATATCTTTTCTAAAGAATCATCTATTTTAATACTTTCTTTTTGCTTTTAATTTGTTTTTTTTTTAAGTTGCAGAGAAGTTTTAATATTCTAGATACTGGTCCTTTATCAGATATAGTTTGGCAAATGTTTTCTCCCATTCTGTGTGTTTTATTGTCACTCATTTTATAGCAGCCTTGATGAATAAAAGTTTTGATTTTGAAAAACCCTGATTTACTTATGTTTTTCTTTGATGCCTGTTCTTTGGTGTCATATCCAAGAAATCCCCAGAAATTCCATTCCATGAACACATCCCCCATGTGATCTTCTAATTGTTTCATAGTTTACTTTGTACATTTAGTCTTTGATCAATTTCAAGACAAATTTTAGTATTTTGTGTAAGGTCGAACTTCTGGGGTTTCCTGTGGATATCTAAGTTTCACAACACCATGTTTTGTAAAGACTGTGCTTTCTCCATTAAAGTTTTGACACCTTTGTATCAGTCACCCAAACCAGTCCACCAGAGATGGCAGGGGTTATATCTGGGCTACCTATTCTGCTCCTTTGGTCTCTAGGTCTGATCTTATGCCAGTAACATATTGATTTATTAATGTAGTTTGTAGTAAGATATAAAATCAGGAAGAATGAGTCCAACTTCTTATTCAGTATCTTAAGGCATTTTAGCACTCTGCAAATGTAAATACATGAAAGTATGGATGAACACACACACACACACACACACACACACACACACAGAGGGATACACACATCACTTCTTCCCATGTTATTTCTTCTCTTTCTTTTGGAAGAAGCCAGACAGAGGGAAACCCATCATCCTGACTCGTGGTACTCTCAGGGTATTTATGGAGAATACTGATATCTAAATCTGCTTCAGGTGTTCAAAAAATAGTAATGTGGATAAGGCCCATGAGATTCTCACCAGAATACCAAAGTCCCTCCTGTAAAGGCCCTGAGGCGATTATGGATTAGATCTAATTGTTGACCTTTTACGTAGTGGTGGCTGTGCTGGCCATGGTGGGAGGCCTGAGCCATGAAAGTGCTGATGAATGACTAACCCTGCAATTTGAAGTCTGAGAAAGGGAAGAATCTTTCTGTAACTTGAAGGCTGGGGTGGGGGGAAATCTAAGTTTCACAGCAGCATTTTTTGAAAATGCCACCCTTTCCACACTGATAAGTGTTGATACCTTTGTACCAATCATTCATGTCAATTGACCATTGAAGGAGGGTCATTTCTGGGCCATCTATTCTTTTCCCTTGGTCTCTATGTCTGATCTTGCACCAGTGCCATTCTGTCTTAGTAACTGCAGCTTTGTAGGAATAATTAAAATCAGGAAGTGTGAGTCCAAATTCTTACTTAATAACTAATGTTCCTCCATTATTGTTTTCAAAGAGCTAAGACAAATATATGCCCACCAGCGCAGCCCTGGTCCACTCTGAGGATATTTATGCAGGATCCTGATAGTTCAATCTGCCACAGGTGTTCTACAAAGAGTAATGGGGAGGGTGCTGATAGGATTATCTGGGGAATTCCAGAGCACACACCCTAAGGCTTCCTAATCCAATTAAGTGCTTGGACTTGATTGGTGCATGCTGTACGTAGTGAGTGGGTGTGGTGAGTTGGATGAGCTATAAAAAGGCTGATGTGGAGACAAACCTGCCATTTGAAGACTGTCTCAGAAGGAGAAGTTTCCTTCCTTGAGTTGAGACCCGAGCAGGGAAGCCTTGTGATCACTGCTCCTGGAGACATGGAGGCTGCTTTACTTCACGGGGGAGGTGAGACTCATTTCAATGCCTTTCCAAAACTCAAAACTTCTCAGCCAAATTCACCTCATGTTAAAGATCACCCCAGTCATTACCCACCTGAGAACTCTTCACTGTTATCTGAGATGGATCCCAACCTGCATTATAGTGAGGCTTCCGGGAGAAAACAATCGGCTCCCAGGGACAAACTTCTGCTGACGTGGAAGAGACCTTATGGGGTTGGTGCTGGGCTCTGGAATGTGGGAAATACCTGCTACATGAATGCTGCACTGCAGTGTCTGACCTACACACCACCCCTTGCCAACTACATGCTGTCCCGGGAGCATTCTCTAACCTGTCATCGTCGGAAATTCTGCATGTTCTGCACTATGCAAGCTCATGTTACACGGGTGCTGCAGCAGCCTGGCCAGGTTATCGAGCCCTCGCTTGCACTGGCTGCTGGCTTCCATAGATACAAGCAGGAAGATGCCCATGAGTTTCTAATGTTCACTGTGGATGCCATGAAGAAAGCTTGTATGTCTGGGCACAAGCCCTTAGATGGTCACTCTGAGGACACAACCCTAATCCATCAAATATTTGGAGGGTACTGGAGGTCTCAAATCAAGTGTCTCCAATGCCATGGCATTTCAGACACTTTTGATCCTTACCTGGACGTTGCCCTGGACATTGAAGCAGCTCCGAGTGTGAGCGAAGCTTTGCAACATTTGGTGAAGCCCGAACACCTGGATGCAGAGAATGCCTATCATTGCAGTAGTTGTCTAAAGAAGGTACCTGCTTCCAAGTCCTTGAATTTGCATACTGCCTCCAAGGTCCTGATCCTTGTATTGAAAAGGTTCTCAGATATCACAGGCGACAAAATTGCAAAAGAAGTGCAATATCCCGAGTGTCTTGACATGCAAGCATACATGTCTCAGCAGAAAGGAGGACCCCTTCTTTACCTCCTCTATGCTGTGCTGGTCCACGCTGGGAGGAGCTGTGAAAGCGGGCATTACTTCTGCTACGTAAAAGCTGGGAATGGCCAATGGTATAAAATAGATGATGATAAAGTAACCGCCTGTGACATTTCTTCTGTCCTGAGTCAACCTGCCTACGTCCTCTTTTACATCCAGAAGAATGAATTGGACAGATACAGTGGGCATGCATCAACAGGGGAGAAACCAAGAGCCTTTGGGGCTGAAGACACAGAAAAGGGAGCAATCCAAAGAGAGCTCAACAGTGACTCTTGCACCAGGTTGCATGAGTTGCAAAAGCTCTTGGAAAAAGCAACAAGTAGAGAACTGTCCTTAGATCAGTGGAAGTGCCTCCAGGAACAAAACCGACCAAAGCCTGAATTCAACTTCAGAAAAATAGAGTCCACCCTGCCTTCCAATGCGGTCGTGATTCATCCACCAAAATACAAGAGTGAGATGAAAAAGGACAATTACTTGCTGCACAAATCATACAAGGAAGAAACAGACCAGGTGGCCCTGAAAACTAGCAAAGTCCCTTGCCTGGGTGGGAGGGCCAGAGGTAGCAAGAGGAGGAACAAGCAGGGCAAAAGGTCTCTGGTTGTGTTCCAGTAATATCAGTATAAGAATTGATGCATGCACACACACACACACACACACACACACACACACACACAGTCACTACTGGAGGAAGAAAGTTAGAAATGAAAGATCTGGCCTGGCTATATGCACCTGGAGCCATTGGTTAGCGGTGGCTGCATTCCAGGGTGAGGCCACATATGTGAAATACTTTCTTTGGGATTTGCAAGTGTTCTGAACATTTGAAGGAACTTTCTATGTGCAGATGTTTACAGCACATGAAATTTATTGTGAATTCTGAATTTTAGGTATTGAAGTGTAGGATTCTACTGTGAGGTTATTAGAGAGTATGGGATCTATTACAGGGTCTCATGATTTTCTAGTTGTGCTGTGTTCATACTTGTTCTCACTTGGGAATGGGCATGACATGTTTGCATTTCGGTATTGCGGGATATCTATGAATCACAGCGATACTTTAACTAATTGAAAGAGGAGTAAATTTTTCAAGACATGTATGCTATTTTTACTTTTCCAAGCCTTCATCTAATACAGATTGTTTCCTGTATTTTGGTGGGTTATCAAATTAAGTCCAATGGTGTGTTCTCTGGATATAGTAGGCTGGAAAGTCTACATTTTTTGTAAATATGTTGATCCTATTGCATAATGATTAAATTTCATCTTGTGTATATATGATTATTAAATTTCATTGTAAAGCTTTAGTTTTTAAATGTGTTTCAATGTTAATAAAATTCATCCCAATATGACATATCCAATAGGTATTTTGGTTTCTTTCCTTCCCGGAAAACAGGGTCTCACTCTTTACCCAGGGTCGAGTGCAGTGACAAGATCACAGTTCACTGCAACCCCCAACTCCAAGGCCTGAGACATCCTCCTGGCTCAACTGGAAAAACAGGCCAGTGAGTCCATGCCTGGCTAATTTTTGTGGGTTTCTTTTGTAGAGTTTGGTTCTCCCTATGTTGCACAGAGCTTAATTTCTAAACATCTCAGATCAATTTCTTGGTAGTTCTAGTCATCAAAGTTTAATTACCTGATAGTAATGAAAACCATTACTATTGTTTTCATGTTGACAGGAAAGTATAGACTTCCTTAATAAGTGTTCCCAGAAATAATGAAAAATTAATTTTTCATTAGATAACAGCAATTTCCACATATCTCCCAAGAAGAATACATTTTATAAGCCTCATTCTCAGTATTGACTACAAAATATTTATAAAGAGAAAACTAAAACATAGGTTAAAGTAAGTCATATTTTTCCAATTTAATGTAATTTTTCATATACTCTGGAAATAAGATAAAGACAAATGCGAAATTACAAGGAATGCAGAAATTAATGACTTAATTAAATGAGCTATGATTCACATTCACGTCAAATGTATTTGCATTGACAAATCATCTCATGTGCGACATAGAAAAAAAATAAATGTAAAGAGGGGAAGTAAAAAATAGATGTGTGGCTGGGCGTGGTGGCTCAAGCCTATAACCCTAGCACTGTGGGAGGCCAAGGCGGGTGGATTCTTTGAGCTCAGTCGTTCAAGACCAGCTTAAGCAAGAGCAAGACCCCATCTTTACTAAAAATAGAAAGAAATTAGCTGGACAACCAAAAATATATGGAAAAAATTAGCCGGGTGTGGTGGTGCATGCCTGTAGTCCCAGCTACTCGGGAAGCTGAAGCAGAAGGATTACTTGAGCCCAGGAGTCTGAGGTTGCTGTGAGCTAGGCTGACACCACGGCACTCTAGCCTGGGCAACAGAGCAAGACAATGTCTCAAAAAAAAAAAAAAATACATGTGCATACATACACAGGCAGTAATTTCGCTTTTCTCAGACAGTTCTTTTCTGCCCTCCACCCTCACTGCCCAGGTCCCAGCCCTGTGAAGTCCCGGCAGCTGAGCCGGTGCTTTGGTTCTCCGGGGCTCGGGTGAGCAGGGAATGGAAATGGAAACCGAGGTCTAGGGCAGATGGAACACGCAACTGCACATTCCCCACCGCGCACGGCCACGCCCGTCGGCCTCCGGAGCCCAGGGACGCAGTCGCACCAGCTGCGCAGGCGGCGCCTCTTATCCATCCGTGCGCGGAAATGGCCTTTAACGTCAACCTGTTTCTCGCTGTTCGGAGGGAACAATATAAACGGCCAGAAAACAATAAGCTGTTGCCATAAAATATTAGAACCATTTTATTAATACTTGAAGTGGGTGGAAGAAGCCCCGCCCCGCTGCACACACCACGCAATTGCGAGGAGACAAACCGGAAGGCTCAGAATCCACCAGGCGGAAGTAGAGACTGAGCCGGAAACGCCAGGAGGCAGGGGCACTGCGCCTGCGTCTAAACCCCGACCCTGAGGAACGACCAATTTCCTGCTGACCCGGAAGCAGTCTTTTGCTGCCCGAGTGAGTTTTGGCATTTCCCATTCATAACTGTGTTCTGCCGCTCTCCCATAGCCCCGTCCTCCGCATCTGGGTCCACAGTTGGCCTCGGACGCCACAATCCCTCCAGCCACCCCCGGAAGCCTCGGGTCGTCTTCAGACGCAGTCAGGACTCCGGACGGGTAGCTTCTCCTCGGGATGGCTCCAGAGTGGGTTTCCGCGGGCGGAGCGCGCATGCGCCCATGCGGT
>RJWJ010030507.1:0-11423 GCA_004363605.1 Indri indri | reverse complement strand
TTGTCCTGTGTACAATGTTTCTTGTATCTTCTTCAATCAATGTCTCTATTTTTCATATTACATGGCTGGATACTTTCCAGACAGACCTTGTATCTCAAGAATGGAAAAACAAACACCACATGTACTCTTTAATAATGTGGAATTAATTGACGGGCACACATGGGCACAAAGAGAACTAAAAGTCTTTGGAAATCAAGAAGGGTGTTGTGGGGGGGAAAGGGGTAAAAACCTACCTAACAGGTACAATGAACACTATTCAGGTGGTGGGCACACTTATAGCCCTGACTTAAGCATTACAAAAGCTATCTACATAAGAAAAATATTTGTACCCCCTTAATATTTTGAAATTTAAAAAAAAGCTAGATGAAGCTAGGTGAGGTGATGCACACCTGTGGTTCTAGCTACTCAGGAGACTGAGGCAGGAAAATCACTTGAACCTAGGAGTTCAAGGCCAGCCTGGGCAACATAGTGAGACCCCATCTCAAAACAAACAAATATATATTAAAAAATAAAAAATCCAAATGAATTAATTTGTATATGTGTCTTGGTCCCCAAAACCTACTTTATTTCTCTATTGATAATTTATCCCCTGCTTATGTCTAAAAACATAGTTGAGACATTTTAAAGTAAAATGAACAATTCGAAATTAAAGATCTGCTGAGGAAAAGGGAGATTACACTTAAGTATAAAATTCCAGCTCTGGGCCAGGTAAGGTGGCTCATGCCTGTAATCCCAGCACTTTGAAAGGTTCAGGCAGGAGGACTGCTTGAGGCCAGGAGTTTGAGATCAGCCTGGTCAACATAGTGAGACCCCATCTCAACAAAATATAAAAACAAATAAATAAAAATTACAACTGTGAGCTTCCTGGCAGTAATATTCTTTCTGCTTTAAGGAGACAGGAGAAAATTTTTTCCTATTACTAAAATCTAAGAAAAGTTTATCACATGGCCTCTTAAGAAAAACAATACCTTCATTAGTGATTTTATAAAAGATAAAAGTAGCTATTTACCTAATGTTTTTTTGTGTGCCATACATGAAGTTAAATGTTTTACATGTTATTGCATTTAACCCCATGATAAAGCTGCTCCCATTCTAGAGACAACGAGAATAAGATTTGGAAATTGTAAGTAACTTATCTATGATCAATACTGCTGGTTGGCTTCCTAATAACCATGTCTGGTTACTGGGATGCTACTCTCTTCCTCTTCAAAACAATTGGGATTTTGTTCACTCTCTTCCCCTCTGCAGCCCCGGAAGCTAAATTTTCATTAGTTTACATCAATCTTGGTCATTGCAGTCCCCCCAGCATTTGTTCTAGGCCTGAGGCTGGGGGGCAAACTGACCCGATGCATTGTAAAGGGAGTCTTCTGGGTGGTTTTTTTGCCCTTAAAAAGGGCACTTGTTTTTGAGGTGATGAAATAATCTCCCAAAATTAGATTATGGTGATGGTTGCACAACTCTGTGAAGATACTAAAGACCACTGAATTGTACACTTTAAAAGGGTGACTTTTATAGTATGCGACATAGATCAATAAAGCTGTTATTTAAAAAAAAAAAGGGAATGTGTGATTGGCAAGCCCTTGAACTAGGATTCTCAAACCTGGTTGGACATCGGAATTCCCAACAGAGCTCATGAAACATGTAGGTGGTCAAGTTTTACCCGAAGCAATTCTGATTCAGTTGGCCAGGGAAGGGCTTGGCAACTGTGCTTAACAGGCTCCGTAAGCTATTCTGATGCCCAGCCAACTGTGAGAACCACTGGCTTGCCTCCATAAATATCCATTGTCACAGCTGCTTTTGGCAGAAGCTATGTTACAATTAATTTAACAGTGTGTGCTGGCTCAGGAACCCAGAATACAATCTGCATTATTGATTGAAGTACTAGAGCAGTTTGGTTGTGCAGGAAAGCTCAATTCACATCCTATTATAAAAATGCAAGTCTAAAGTAAAGCCATTCCACCTTCCAATGAGGTGGGTTGTGATGATTGGTGGGCAAGGCCAGATATTTTTCAAATGTAAGCTTTGGGACTGCTTGAATGCTTGGATCAGTTGAGACCCTGTGCTTCCATGCTAAAGAGAAAGGATGCAGTTATTTTAACCTGGAACCTCATTTTGACTGTCAGTGGCCAAAATCAACATTTTCCAAACTATTGGCTGCAATTCATTAATAAGTCATGACATTTTCTGTCACAGGTAGTACTAGTCTCCGAAATTTTTGTTTCAGTAATTCACACACAAATTATAACACCAATTTTAAGATACACATTTTTCCATATTTTAACGTCTCTAAATTGGTATCTTACACTCAATGGCATGTAATAATTATAATCAGCAGCATTTAATAACTTCCAATTGAAAACGTCTTATATGCAATGAAGTAACTGTGTGTTTGTATTATGTTGCAATATAAAATATATTTCTGGCCTGGCACAGTGGCTCATGCCTGTAATTCCAGCACTTTGGGAGGCTGAGGCAGGAGGATCGCTTGAGGCCAGGAGTTTGAGGCCAGGCTGGGCAACATAGCAAGACCCCATCTCTACAAAAATAGAAAAATTAGCTACGAATGGTGGCACATGCCTGTAGTCCCAGCTACTTGGCAGGCTGTGGCAGGAGGATCGCCTGAGCCCAGGAGTTGGAGGCTGCAGTGACCTATGATCATGCCACTGCACTCCAGCTTGGGTGACAAAGCAAGACCCTGTCTCAAAAAAAAAAAAAATACATATATATATATTTATGCGGATCATAGTTAAAAGTTTGAAAAACAATACTCTGATGGGAAAAACACATTAGGTTTCTTTTACATCTGTGTACTCCTCAAAGTAAGTATTTTTCTAAAAAGTTTTTAAGAACTTAGTCTTTTTGATCTCTTCCTTCCTTATAGATATATCTTATAGATATAACTTAGCCTTGCTAAGTGATGTAATTAAAGTCTAACTTCTAGTTGCTGTTGAGCATGGATCTCAGGTCTTCTAACTTCACAACGCCTTTCTGCCACTCATAGTGGGTTTCCCCCTAGAGACTAGAGGTCCTCTATTGAATAAAAAGCTTCTCCTTCCTTCCTAAACAATCTAGGATACAAGTCTGTTTTTTTAGTTTAACCTTCAGTTCCCACTCACATCCTTTGGAGCATATTTCATGTTAAGCATTTATGGAGTTGCCATGCTTAATTAGCCATTATAGCATTCACTCTAATTTAAAGGTTATCCCAGAGTTTGGAGGGTGTAAGGGAATTTAGACTTTGTGTGAATTTCACTTTGAACAGCACCCTGTGCAGATTTAAAATAGTCTTCCTATACTTGAAGACAGTAATAATTTTTTGGTATTTGCTAGGCTAAACAACTATTTTTTAATCCAGTGCCTCATAATTAAGTCATTTTAGTCTTTAATTATGTTGGTTACTTTTAGAATTCTTTTTGAGTTCGTCTACGCCCTTTTAAAACATGGATGAGTCCAAATTTAAAACAGCACAGTAAGATACATAAAAAACACTGCCTAAATTTAAAAAGAAACATTTCTAGAATATACTGCATTTTAACACAAGACCAGACTTTTCCCTGTGTGTGGGGTTGGGGAATGGGGTGAGTGTGTGGTGTTTCAAGCAATGAAAGGAAACTTCTTGAATTTTCTGTATTTCCAATTTCACAAGAAACAACCTCAAGGAAGGGAGTTCAACTCAAAATTCAGAATCAGGTATTACAACACCAAAGAAAAATACTCTTGAGCTGAGCAGTTATATAAAATAATGAAGACATTTTTTTAAATTTTTTTTTTTTTTTGAGACAACAGTCTCACTCTGTTGCCCGGGCTAGAGTGCCGTGGCATCAGCCTAGCTCACGGCAACCTCAAACTCCTGGGCTCAAGCGAGCCTCCTGCCTCAGCCTCCCGAGTAGCTGGGACTACAGGCATGTGCAACCATGCCTGGCTAATTTTTTCTATATATTTTTAGTTGTCCAGATAATGTCTTTCTATTTTTTTAGTAGAGACAGGGTCTTGCTCTTGCTCAGGCTGGTCTTGAATTCCTGAGCTCAAACAATCCGCCCGCCTTGGCCTCGCAGAGTGCTAGGATTACAGGCGTGAGCCACCGCGCCCGGCCCAATTTTTAAAAATTTTTTTCCCCACTGGATACCTCTTAGACAAATTAATGAAAAAATTGAGTTCCAAGAAATGCATCCCTAACCTCAATATAAAGACAGCTATGGCCGGGCGTGGTGGCTCACGCCTGTAATCCTAGCACTCTGGGAGGCCGAGGTGGCGGGATTGTTTGAGCTCAGGAGTTCGAGACCAGCCTGAGCGAGAGCGAGACCCCGTCTCTACTAAAAAAATAGAAAAATTAGCTGGACAACTAAAAATATATATATAAAAAGTTAGCCGGGCATGGTGGCACGTCTTTAGTTCCAGCTACTTGGGAGGCTGAGGCAGAAGGATCGCTTGAGCCCAGTAGTTTGAGGTTG
The DNA here is from genome assembly GCA_004363605.1 of Indri indri. Classification (NCBI taxonomy): domain Eukaryota; kingdom Metazoa; phylum Chordata; class Mammalia; order Primates; family Indriidae; genus Indri; species Indri indri. Next base: position 6,972 of record RJWJ010030507.1, on the reverse strand, counting down.
TTGTGAGCTAGGCTGGCGCCACCGGCACTCTAGCCCGGGCAACAGAGTAAGACTCTGTCTCAAAAAAAAAAAAAAAAAAAAAAAAAGACAGCTATGAGAAAATGTTTGTATCCAACCACAACAAAATAAAAATCACCTCATTTCTTATTAGACATTTACTGAATTGCCAGTTCTGTATATTAATAGAATCCTGTAAGAGGCTCAACAGAGAAGTGCAAAGGGTCAATCAAGAAGGTATGGTAACAGTTCAAGTGAGGTCCTTCCTTTGTTGCACCGATATAGCTGCACCCCTTACACCCAGGCCTCAGAAAATATTGCGGATGTCCTCACCAGAGGGTTGAGAACCACTTCCTCACTTTGGGTGCCTCCAGACAGCCCTAGAACTCAAACTCAAATTGCTTATGTGGCAACTCTAATTGTCACACCAACTAGGATATTCCCTAAATCACATGATTTTACTAAATATGTAACCAAATGAAATATTTATGTTCTTTCGTTATTAGCCATCTGGTGTTTAACCTCTGGAAACCACACTTACAGGATCACATCACACTATCCTCTGTTAACTTATGCTTTTTCACTGGAATAAATAAAACTGCCTACTTTTGACTTAGGTCTATTTTAATAAAATCTATTTGGTTTTATACAAGCAATAACCTACAATTTAGTCAATGTATCAAAAGACATGGTGTTAAAGGCAATATCCAGACTATGTTGTTGCTTTGATCTGTTCCGAATTAGCTTTAAATGTAAAGTTTGACAAAAAAAAACTACCTGAACTCTTTTAAGGAGACCATGATTGTTTAAAATAAAAACTTTTAATTCCTATTACAAACTTTATACTCCCACCTTGACCTTATTAACTCTAAGTAGCAGAACAAATTATTTTTGTCTGCCAAAAAAAGGAAAGTACATTTAAAGCTATCATTTAATTCACCTTGCTTTTACTAAACAGTTGGTAAAATTTTCATGACTGCCTTGTGATTAACACTATGAAATATGGCCTAGATTATAGTATTATTAGGTGGATTTGCAATTAGCTGCAACACCATAATCAAGTAACAGTTCTCTAGCGCAGTTCCACAGGCCTCTGGCTTTGGGCCTAGTTTGTTTTAGTACTTATCAGTAATTTAAGTAAAAAGACAGAAACATAAATATCAGATTTGTAAGTCACAAAGCCCACATTTTTACTTATTATGCTAGTTAGCAGTCTCTAGATTCAAAATTATCTCAACCAGATGATGAAATATAGCATAGATAAATATAAACTCCCAACATTTGAGGTGCTTTTGTTGTTGTTGTGCACAGGCAATAAGATTTATTGGTGGGCCTGGGTGAGGAGGGGCAGCACAGCAGAAGCCCTCATGAATGCAGGGCCCGCCACTTGTCCAGGGGGCCGTGACTGCGGATGTATTTGACCCCATACCCACTCAGGATGAACAGCTTCTCAGCCACCACGTCTTCAAATTCATCTGCATTAAACTTGGTAAAGCCCCACTTCTTTGAGATGTGCATTTTCTGGCAGCCAGCGAACTTGAACTCGGCCTTCCATAGGCCCTCAATCACATGCTCCTTGTTCTGCAGCTTTGTGGGGACAAACATGATGACTTGGCCAGTGTGAATTCTGGCCACAGTGTGCTGGGACTTTCCAAAGGCACCTCGAGTACCTGTCTGGAGCCTAGACTGGGGACAGCGCAAGGTCTGAGCATGAACGTATATTGGAAAGGGCCGTCTCAAAGGTCCCTTAGAGCAACCTGCACAAGTGACAGGATGCGTGCGAACACTAACGAGGAGGCTGCTGTTTGCAGCCATCACACAGCATTTTTTTTTTTAATTAACCATACAGTGGTGTGGCATCCTGGATTGAATCCTGGAACAGGAAAAACCATTAATAGAAAACTTTGTGAAATCAGAATAAAACCTAGAGATTAACAGTAACACACCAATGTTGGTTTCTTAATTTTAACAACGTACTACAGTAACGTTAAGATGATAACATTAGGGGATGCAAACTAGGTGAGGGGTATATCTTTGCAACTTTTATGTAAACCTTGTTATTCCAAAATAAAAGTGTAAGGGGGAAAAAAAAACACCAAAGAGTTTAAAGGAGGTCTTCCTAAAATATAATTTGCATTTTAAAAATCGGGTGATGTTTGTTGACCACAATTTAGAAGTACAATGGAGTTGCTTAAAGTGATCGTGCCGTGATCTTCCAAACAACTGTAATTAATAAAAGCTACTTTTTTGGTTTTTTTTTTTTTTTTGGATGGTGAGAATAAAAGCTACCTTTTATTTGCTGCATATAGTAGGCCAGATACCGGGCAAGGGATACCTTATTTACTAACTCATTTCATCTTCAAAATCTTGAGAGATAGGTAGTACTGTCCCCAACAGAGAAGTGACAAAAGGGATAGCTTTTCCCCACTTACACCACTGATCTAGTCCAAATGCATCAGTTTAAAAAACTAACACCCAAAAAAGATGACTTATCTCAAATAACATTAACAGAAGCACACTCTAGATTAAGAACGTTTTATGCATCCACAGCCACATTTAATTTTGTTGAAAACTTTAAAAGCTTACAAACTGAAATCATTTTCTGAGGCTTATTGTGTATATACATTAAAATAAATCAGATTTTCTTATTAAAACAAAAGCTATAAACTGGAAAACAGTACAACATGGGAAAAATCTAGGAACCATGTGACATAAGATTAAGAAACAACTGCAGGAACTGAAAATGTTTAGCTCAGATGTGACTAAGGGGCATCAATTGGTGTTTTCAAGTAAATTTGTGGCTCTTGTAGAAAAGAGAATGAAGTCATGATTATACTAGAGCCCAGATATGACTGGAAGGAACCAGCAGGCAAACTTAAATATTGAAAAAAATTCATCGAGCAATGGGATAATTTAAAAGGTAAACTCCCAATACCTAACATCTTCATGCATCAGTCTGTCATCTGCAACGCGGGTATCTGGCCCCTACAAAGGCTGGCAAGGATTCAATGACCATGTCTCTGCCCTGCAATGTATGACATACAAGCAAAGATTTCAATGAATATACTCAAAGCTGACTGAGCTAGGCAGCTCATGCCTGTAATCTCAGCATTTTGAGAGCCCAAGGCAGGAGGACTGCTGAGGCCAGGAGTTCAAGACCAGCCTGGGCAAGACAGTGAGACTGTCCCTACAAAAAATTAAAAAATTGAGCCTAGACATTGGAGGTTACAGTTAGCTATGATTGTACTGCTGCACTCCAGCCTGGGAAACAGCGGAAGATCCTGTCTCCAAACCCACAAAATGGACTCGAGGTTAGACTCGTAAGTTTTCTTCTGATTTCCTATGTGATTGCCATGAGGCCAAGTTAGGCCTCATATACTGAGATGTCTACACAGTAATGCATTTTTATACTCTCCAGTAACTCCCCTACTTACCCTTCCTTCATGTCTCAGCTGTTCCTGACAAATACCTTCTCCGGCCAGTGTAAACTACCTCCCTTTTACTCTTCTCCCTCATAGCATCTTTGTTTTCCTTCATAGCATCATCACAACTCAGAATTACCTATTTATTATCTAGCTCCCCCACCGACTACAACTCAAAGGGCACGAACTGTGCCCATGTTGTTCACAGCTCTATTCTCAATGCTTAGAATAGTTCCTAGCACGTAGTAGGCACGATATTTTTCTAACAAATTAGCTCTTCACAGTCCTACAGAATCTCTGTAACAGTATTCTTCCTTAAAAAAACCAATCTTTTGATTACTAAATGGTTCACTTTGGAAAACAGCTTGGCAGTTTAAGTTTACCACACAGCCCAGTAACCCCATTTCTAGGTATTTATACAAGTAAAATGAAATGTATGTTACACACAAGCCTATATGTGAATGTTTATAGCAGCTTTATTCATAATTGCCCCCAACTGGAAACAACCAAAATGTCCCTTGCCTGGAAATGGATACACACTGTCACAAATCCATTAAGGAACAGATTACTGACATATGCAAAATGGGAGTCTCAAATGCATCATGCTAAGTTAGAGGCCAGACTCAAAAGGATCATATACTGCATGAGCCCAGGTATGAGTACTGCAAACACAAAATTGTGAGAATAAACATCAGTGGTTACCAAGGGCTGGGGGTTAGGAGTTGACTACAAAGGGGTACAGGGGAACCTTGGGGGATGATGGAACTGTTCCACATTTTAATTGTGGTTAACTCTATACATTTGTCCAAACTTACAGAACTGTAAGAAAAATTTAATGTAATACCTTTATAAAAAATGGGACTTTAAAGTCCCTTGCTTCAAATCTTCCAATACCCTTTGCTTACTTAGAATTATTGAAACAATTTCACATTATCTGTCTTATCTCCCACAGGCTACAAACTGAACTCACATTTAACCCTTAGAGATCCATGGGCCTACTAAAAGCAGTCCAAGGTAAATGACAAGTTTTTGACAGTTGCAAATAATCAAAGGATATTTAAATAGCAATCTTTAAATGAAACCTTTTAGAATTACACTAAGATATAAACGGTGGGTAACAGTCACTACAAAACGGTTTGCAAGGTCACGTTGACAACCCAGTGCTAAAATTCTGGCCTATTAACCTAAGTTGTCAATATTCATGGAGAAAGAAATGAGACAGGATTGATGTTAGTTCAAAACAAATCATGTCCCACCCAGCAGACTTCCATGAGTCATAGCTGAGGCCTGATTCACCTAAGATTTGGGAATTAGCAATAGGATTAATTATGGGAAAGGCAACATACTGAAATTGTTCTATTGGGCCAAAACCCAGTAATTTTGGATGTCCTTATTTGGGTATGGAATTAGAAGTAAAAAAAAAAACACCACAATGTTTTTAGCTAGAACACCTTTCTCATTTCCTTTAATATTCTAAGATCACACCAGAACTTCTGGAGTAAAACTTCGAGTCCACATTGGAAGTTACTTATAACCAAACATAGCTGTACAACTTAAAACATGGTTTTAAAGTACCAGTTTCAGGCATTCAAGTTAGTTTTCACTTTTGAAATCCACTCCCAAATTGCTTTTAATCAATTCCAACACAATAGTTACTGCAGGAAACATGCTCCTCTATCTTATTTAAAATCTATCATATTGAGCTAGTTTGTGATGAGTACCAGCAGGTGGTGCTCAAACCAGACAGTTGTCTTAGTCACACACACTGGGTTTCACTGAGAAGTGAAACTTGGTATACAATTAGCTGAACCGGAGCTCTTCTGAGACTCCGATTGTTCTGCTTTCCTATCCTTTCATGGTGGTAGCAATTTTAAAGTTAGACCTTGATTCTTGGAGGTGCAGTAGTACATCTCTTCTGGTAAATCCTACAGCTGTGCCAATTAGCTGGTATTAATACATCAACCATCTATAGGACAGCTTTTCCTAATGACCTTGTCTTCTCCAATCAAGCAAATAGCAAGCTTACACCAACATGAGGCAAGAAACTGAGAACAAAGTCTTTAGTCATTCAATTTACAGCCCTCCATGCCTGAGAGCACTGTTAAGGCATTTTTACCCAGTTCAGACTTAAATGAGGGAAAAGGCTACAAACATTTCAAACTGGTCTTTCATCTATGGCCCCATCAAGTAGCTTGATGGGGTACCCTTTGAATTGTGACCTGAATCACACTGCATGTGACTAGTGACTATATATTCTTTTAACCCCTTAATCTAAATCCTAATTTGCCATGTATTAACATGTCCTATAAATTTTGCCTGTCTTGTAAACCGAAATTTAAAAATTTCATTTCATAAGCAAAACACTCCTTTAGATATTGAGGCTGAGATACAGAATTACCATTAAAAATTTCAAAAATTCATGGAAAGTGTTACTTCAAGCACTGAAGTGTCCAAAAACAGGAACTTAGATTGAGTGACTGACACTCGGTGAAACCAATTACCTGTTATGTTTCCTTGCTAGTAACTAGCACTCTTAAGTTCCCCCTAGACAATTCACAAGTCTGCAATTATCCCAACAAAGTAAAATACAGAAGACTCATTTTTGTCCAACTACTTAGCTACTTCAAACATTAATATTTCTGTTAGTCTTGCTCCTATAATTGTTTTTGAATAGCACCTGGTAACTTTCAAAACCATTTCAAACTAAAATAAAGCTTACTCTTATCCCTGTTCACTTAAGCTGTATTTACCACTGTACCTCAAAACCTTGGGTTTAACCTCCAGTCTAAAAATGTTAACTTTTCACCTAATCCTGCTCTTTACATGAAATTCCTATTGGAAATAAATTTCTTATGTAACAGTTAATACCCAACTTTTCCTTTCAAAAGGCTGAGCAGTCTTCAATACTACTGTAAGTCTCACTTTTAGCTTCTTTTAACTGCAACGATTTATAAATGCACATTCCAGTAACTGAAAAACTAGAATTTGAGATTTCAGTGAGTTATTCATTATCTACAAAGTTTTACATATGTTGCACAAGACCTTGAATGTTACAGGTTTTGTCCTCCCTAAAATTACAGGTGAACAAAAGCATGCCACATTTCTATCCTAATCAAGTGTTGCAGCCAGAGACCTCCCGCAGCTTTTCATTAGCTACCTTCAAGATTAGGGATTCCTCCCCCCTCAGCAATAGGTGTGGGGGGGGGACCCTTATTTCCAACCTGGAAAAAGCAACGTTAACTCAGAATTACTTTCTACATTTCAGCAGCACATTCATCACCAGAAATAGGTTATAAAATCTTTTGCCTAAGGATTTCTACAAAATTTTCAGTGTTGACCAAAAGAAGACACAGGTTTCTCATTAAACTTTGTTTTAATGGGTCTCAAAATTCTGTGACAGATTTTTGGTCAAGTTGTTTCCATTAAAAAGTACTGATTTTAAAAACTAATAACTTAAAACTGCCACACAAAAAGAAACAAAAGTGGTCCACAAAACATTCTCCTTTCCTTCTGAAGGTTTTACGATGCATTGTTATTAACAACCAGTCTTTTA
>RJWJ010030506.1:0-19858 GCA_004363605.1 Indri indri | reverse complement strand
AGGATAGACTTATTTACTTAGATATTTACTTGTTTGCCTATATTCTCCTGAAGAACTGGTCGGTCCCTGCGGAGTGCCTGGCACGTGCCCAGTGCTCAGTAAATACTTGCCGAATGCATGAATTAACAAATGAATCCACAGATGAATTAAGAAGCAGGGCTTGCATGAATAAACGCAGATTGGGACAGGTGGTGTCTTCAGGACCCTGGGTGGGGCATGCCCTGGTGAAGGGACTATTAGTGCCACCCCATCCCGCCATGCTGGCTGGCGGCCCATGTCCCAGAGTGCCTACTGTTAATGAAGCTGTGCTCCTCAGGTGAGTGGACGCTGGTCAGGTGGCCGGCTCGGCGGCGGCAGTCCCTCTCGGCGTCCTCCCACGCCCGCCGGTGTGCAAAATAGCGGTAGCAGTGGCCCTGGAACTTGTGCCAGCCACGGTCACAGCCCTCCGTGTCTGGGAGGTGGGATAGGAGCAGAGAGAGGACGCAATCCAAGATCTCCCCAAGCCAGGTCCCTCCTCCTTAGGTCTGTGTCCCCCCACCCCAATCCTTTCAGTTCCCTTGTTAACTTCTTTTCTTTGTTGCTGGAAGATATTTAACTGGAAGATCATTACACTCCACCCCTTCTCATTCCAAAGTGGGCGTTTCCTTCTCTGATTTTGGGGGCCACAAAATGGAATGGGAGCTCGGGAAGGCCTGAAATTCCCCTCCTGGCAAAGGGCTTGAATGCACATTTCTCCAAAGAAGACATACAAATGGCCAACAAGCACATGAAAATATGCTCAATGTCCTTAGTCATTAGGCAATGCAAATCAAAACCACCATGTGACATCACTCCACGCCCACTAGGATAGCTATGATCAAAAAAAAAAAAAAAAAAGGAAAAAGATAATAACAAGCGCTGGTGAGTATGTGGAGAAACTGGAATGCTTGTGCAGCATGCATTGCTGGTGGGAACGAATGGTGCAGCCACTGTGGGACACAGTTTGGTGGCTCCTCAAAGAGTCAAACTTAGAGTTACCACACGACCCAGCAATTCTACTGGATATACACCAAAAGGATTGGGGGGGGGTGGGGAAGAGTGGAAAAGTTATTCAAACAAAAACTTGCACGCAAATATTCATAGCAGCATTACTCACGTTAGCCACAAGGGGGAAACAGCCCAAATATCCATCAAGTTATGAATGGATAAACAAAATGCGATAGAGCCACACCGTGGAATATTATTCAGTCATAAAAAGGAATGAAATGCCGATTCGTGTTACAGTGTGGATGAACCTCAAAAACACAATGCTAAGTGAAAAAAACTAGACACTAAAGGATGCATATTTTATGATTCCATTTCTATGAAATGTCCCGAACAGCCAACTCCATAGAGACAGGAAGCAGATTGGTGGCTGCCTGGGGCTGGGGGGAGGGGAATGAGGAGTGACTGCTGATGGCTTCAGGATTTCCCTATAGAGTGTTGAGAAAGTTCTGGAACTAGATAGAGGTGATGGTTGTACAATATTGTGAATGTACAAAATGCAAATGAATTGTGGTCAATTCTATGTTACGTGCATTTTATCTCAAAAAACTAATTTACCTCATGTAGGACTCACAGCCATGGAACCAGAAACAGAGACCTGGAGTGTGTGGGGGAAGCTCGTAGCTTCCAACCCCCCTCCTGGCGCTGTCGCTGGGGTTGTGGCAGATACTCACCTTTCTCGCAGAGGGTGCCGCCGTAACTGGGAAGGCAAAGGCAGACAAAGCCATTGACCTCATCGATACAGGTGCCTCCGTTCTCACAGGGACTGCACACGCAGTCATCCGTGTCTGGCAGGGAGGGGCAGGGGCTGAGTCAGAGAGCAGCCTCCCCTGGCTCTGAGCCCCCACAGGGAACTGGGTGGGAGATGGAGTCATCATGATCCTAACATCCACACTGGACCCGAGTGTGGCAGTGGCAGTCTGCACAGAGGGCCCAGTGACCCTGCAGCCTCACGCAATGAACATAAACTGGGATTAATGAGGGCAGATGTCACTGGGCCAGCCGAGGGCCAGAATATGAGGTAGACAATGTTCCACCTGACTCCAGAATAGTGAAGGTTATACTCTAAAAAACAGGCTCATAGAATGCTGAAGCCAAAGCCTCTTTTAGGCATTTGCAAGGACTTGCCAGAGTCACGAAGCTGTTTGTAGGTAGAGCTAGATACTAGTCAAACTCCTCTCCTACCAATCCATGTGTGGATAGTGCCTGGGGCATGTGTGATACTGGGCAAGTCGCTTCCCCTCTCTGAGACTCAGTTTATATTTTTGAAAGTGATGATAATAATGGCACCTTCTCAGGGGTGGTTGTGAGTGGCGAATCAATGGAACAGCTCAAGAAATTATGTCATTTATATTTGTTGTTATAATTCCATAATTAGTAGTGTGGTTATGAAGGTCGTGAAGTCAAGGAGTCAAGAAGTCAATGCGCAGAACTCAAGAAATTATATCACTTATACTTGTTATAATTTTGTAATTTGTAGTATTTCCTGTGTTGGGCTTTGGGGCTAGAGCCCAATAATTCTGGTGGCTGTGCTTATACCCCTGCCCATCCAGGAGAAGGTAGGATCCCCTGGGGCCCTTTTCTGGGAGGAGTCTCAGCCATTTCATTCCTTTGTGTTCCCCTCCCCACCCCCATGCCTAGTAGAAATGGGAAGCACAAACCAGAGCCTTGGCCCCCACAATGAGAGCTCAGCTGTTTGGTTCTGGTTCAACTAATTGGGGCTGATTTAGCTGGATGCAAGGACTGGGGGATGGGAAGCAGGCGACTGAAGCCAGCTTTTTTCGATCTGTGTCCTGTGGGCATGGCTGCTGGCGTAGAACCCAGGGCTCTGGAGTCAGAAAAATCTAGGCTCAGATCCCGAGTGGGGCACTCACCGATCTCACAGTTCTCCCCGGCGAAGCCCTGGTCACAACTACAGCCGTACACGGTGCCATTGGTGTTACAAGTGCCCCCATGCAGACAGGGGTTGTTCTCACAGGGATCCGAAGGGACTGAAGAATAGATGGGTAATGTGTGGAGGCGTCAGGCCACTGGGTCACTTGCCTTCCCAGAATCCAGACCTCAGGCCCCCAAACTCCCGTCATCCATCCCGTCTCAGTTGAGTCCCCTCTGTAACTTCCCCAACCGGTGGTCACCAACTGCCTCTCACATGCCCACTGTCACAAGAAGCTTACTCCTTTCAGGAACTGTCCCAGAGCATCTGTGGGCTGCCCTGCCTGTGGCAAAGTCCCAAAGACCAGGGCTTCCTGAAGCTTCTCTTGGGAAGTCTTCTCCCAGAACATGGGCTTAAGAGCCCTCCCTGACTCAGCCCCCCTCTTCTGGACATGCCCTACTCATTGTTGCACTTCTCACAATTTGGGGCACAGGAGTGGACATGAGGTTCAGGTGGGGTATGAACAGCACTGGGGAGAATGGGAACCATCGCCTCCTTCATTCTGATGGCTCGACCTCTTTTGATGCAACCTTAGTGGTTATAGTGTGGAGAGGTGGTGGATTACAGTGATTATAACTATGGACTGTGGAGTCAGAGAGGTCTAGTTCAATTCCTGGCTCTGCCACTCACTAGGGGACCCTGGGCAAGTCACTTCTCTGAATTTCAGTTGCCTCATCTATAAAATGGAAATAAAAATATATCATTCCTCTCTCCCAGTTCTGCCCACCAGTGCCATGTCCGGCTCTGTCTGTGTCAGCCTGGAGACTCATGGTGGGCAGTGGGTGGGTGTGGGGAGAATCCCAGCATTGCTCAGTATGAGACTGGGCACCCAGGGGACATCAAGGCATGCAGGTCCTTGTTCCCCTCCCCCATCATTCTCCAGCTGGGTTTCCCTGGAGATAGGAGTGTCTCGTCCCCAACTTGGGAGCCTAGATGCCATGGTAGGTGGTCTCCACCCCCTTGAAGAAACCCCTCCCCGGTGTCCGGGAAGGGCAGGGCAAGAATCCTCATCCCACCCCAGCTGATGCCGATCCCTTGTCAGGGCAGCATCTGACCATCCCACTGCACAGACACAGAGAACAAGGCCCAAAAAAGGCAAGGCCTGGCTCTAGGTCACACAGCAGGATGGTGCAAAAGCCAGCAGGAGCCAGGTTCAAGGCCTGGCTCTCTGTAGTCCCCCTATAAGCTAGAATTTGTTTCTGTTTTGTCCTGGTCTGGGGCCTCACAAGAAATTGAGGTGACATCAAGCAGTTGTCTCCTCCCCGGTCTCCTGGTCTCCGCCTTCCACGAGCTGTTCTCGCAGCAGCCACAGCGAGCCTGTGTAACCCTGAGTCAAGTCATGTCCCTCCCCTGCCTGGAGCCCTCCATGGCTCTGTGTTGCCCTTGGGAGAAAAGTCAACCGCAGTCCACACAGCCCTGCGCCATCTCCTATGACATCTCCCTGCCCTCCCTCCCCCTCTCTCCGCCTCCTTTGCTCCGGCCGCACTGGTCCCCTGCTTCCGCAGCACGCCAGGCACAGGGCCTTTGCACGGGCTGTTCTCTCTGCCTGGAATGTTCTTCCACCACATCTCCACATGGCCCCCCCGGACTCCTTCAGGCTTCCTCAAATTTCCCCTGGTTAAACAGGCCTCTCCTGACACACTCCCCCCGTTGCAAGCCACCCGCCAGCATCTCCCCCCATGCCTTTGCTTGACTTCTCTCTCATCATTTTTTTTGCAATAGACACAGGGTCTCCCTCTGTCACCCAGGCTGGAGTGCAGTGGCACAATCCCAGCTCACTGCAGCCTCCAACTCCGGGGCTCAAGCGATCCTCCTGCCTCAGCCTCCTGAGTAGCTGGGACTATAGGTGAACACCAGCACGCCTGGCTAATTAAAAAAATGTTTTAGAGACAGGGGTCTTGCTATGTTGCCCAGGCTGGTCTTGAACACCTGGCCTAAAGTGATCCTCCCACCTCAACCACCTAAAGTGCTGGGATTACAGGCGTGAGCCACCACGCCTGGCCTCTTAGCACTTTCTAACCACCAATATAATTTAATTTTTTATTAGAATCATTTCTTGTTCATATCTCTCCCTAGAGCAGTGAGGGTCCATGTGGCAGCCACATATAGGTATTCATGCTTAAATTAATCGAAATGAAACTAAAGTAAAAACGTGGTTCTTCAGACATACTAGCCGCATTTCAAGTTAGACAGTATAGATAGAGAACATTTCCATCACTGGGAAAGTTCTAGAGGGTTGTTCTAGAAGGTCAGCCTTCAGAGGACTGGGGATTTGTTTTCGACATAGGGCCAGGAACACAGCAGGCACCCAATAATTGCTTGCAAACCGAATGAGGGTGGCAGCTGCAGCCTGTCCCAGGGGTGGTGGCATGTGCCCCATGGATAGCAAAGGGTCTTGTGGGTGGCCGGGGCGGGTGGCCGAGCCATGGCCTCGCACGTGCGTGCGCACGCGTCGGGCTGCCGAGCGACGGGACGCGTGAGCCCCACCAGGTGCCCTGCGCTGCCAACACCTGCCCACGGACTGGCGGTGATTCAGTCGCTCGCTGGTACTGTGTTTATTTTTGGCTTCATTAGCATTTCTGCTGCAAACGGCGGGTGGGCAGGCGCCTGGGTCTCCCCAGCACTGCCACCGGCTCGGTCTGGAATCCAGCGAAGTCCAAGACAGACCCAGCCGGGCCCAGGGGCCACTGAGGCCCCTGTTTCCTTGGCATCCCTACGCGGTTCCCCTCCCACCGCTCTGCCGCCCCTTCTCTGTTTCTTTTGACATTGACCTTCCTTCCTTCTGTTCATCCTTCAAGGACAGACCTCCCACCGCCCTTCCCTGGCCAAGCCCACCGCCTCCCAGGACTTCATGTATCTTTCTTTACACCAATGAACTAGGCATTTTCAGCCCACTGGTTGAGACAGAAATCTTGTTTCCAAACAGCCTGGATTCCAACCCCAGCCTTGCCACTCCTTAGCTGCCTGGATGCCCAAGTCACTTGACCTCCCTGTGCCTCAGTCTCCCCATCCGTAAAGCAAGGTTCATATTAGAACTTGTCCCACAGGCTGTTATAAGGATTAACCACGATAATTCCAGTAACAGGCTCAGACCCAGCCCAGCACGCAGGCAGGAACCGGTCTCAGCCTCCATCCATACCAACGCCCTGCCCCGGGGCTGCTGCCTCTGGGCATCTAAGGAAAGAAGGTCCCACCCCAACACACTGCAGAGGGGACAGGGTGGATGCTGAAACCCTCCGTCTGCTATTTCCGCCGTCGCAACACTTTGCCTTCAAAAAAAAGGAGCAAGTTCCACGGCACTCTAGCCCAGGCAAGAGAGTGAGACTCCATCTCAAAAAAAAAAAAAAAAAAAAAAGGGAGCAAGTTCAAAACCAACTGTGTTAATAAGAGTGCTTTGCAACTCAGAGAAAGGGCTTTTTAATTAGCTTCGTCTTTTAAAAAAAAATTTTTTTTTTTGAGACAGAGTCTCGCTCTGTTGCCTGAGCTAGAGTGCTGTGGCATCAGCCTCGCTCACAGCAACCTCAAACTCCTGGGCTCAAGCGATCCTCCTGCCTCAGCCTCCCGAGTAGCTGGGACTACAGGCATGCGCCACCATGCCCGGCTAATTTTTTCTATACATTTTTAGTTGTCCAGCTAATTTCTTTCTATTTCTAGTAGAGACGGGGGTGGGGGGGGGTCTCGCTCTTGCTCAGGCTGGTCTCAAACTCCTGACCTTGAGCGATCCTCCCTCCTTGGCCTCCCAGAGTGCTAGGATTACAGGCGTGAGCCACCACACCCATCCTTTAAAATTTCTTTTAAAGCTCATTTGGCCAAAAAACCCAGCTCAATATGGCAGAACCTAAGAAAGTCAAGAATTTGAGGCTGAGCTGGGGGCAGACCCGGCGCCAGGGAGAACAGCGCAGTGGCTCTCTCTGGACTCTGTTGGGCACAGAACCAGGGTTCGGCCACTAGCAGGGTATCAGCAGACCTCCCTGAGCCTCAGCTTGCTGTCTGTAGAATGGGGCCGATGCTCATCACATCTGCCCCTTCCTGACACCCACATTCCCTGTGGCTCGAGGTCCCCAATTTCCATTTGTCCCAGAAGTCCTTCCTGCCACGGCTGCTCCCTCTCGGACTGCGGGGGTCCCTGCCATCCAGCTCGAAGTGGACACGGCAGCGGTTTGTCACTGGAACTCATTCCCCGAGTCAGACTCTGCCCAGTGCCTCATCGTTGCCGCATTTTGGTCGTGGGATACACTCGCTGTGGGAGAGCCGGAGCAAGTGCAGCGTCGCCTCCTGGCCTTTGCATGTGCTGGTCCCTTTGCCAGGGACATCCTCTCCAAAATTCTACTCCACCTGAAGAGCTCGTGCCTCCAGCATTACCCCCTGCTAGATACCGTCCAGACCTCGGGACAACCCTTCCTGCCTGCTCTTGGCTGCCCCAGGCCCTGTCCCCAAGCCCTGACCACAGCGAGCTGGATGGGGCCGTGGAACCTTGAACTTACCGTCCCCTGCGCTCCCATCTGCAGGGATCCCTGGCAGTGCCGGCTCCTCTCCACTCGCCGCCTCCTCCCAGAAGGGGCTCCCGGTCAGAACCTCCAGCGCAAACTCCTCTGCGCCCAGGGAGAGGGGCAGCAGGGTGCTGGTGGAGTCCCATGGCGCTGTGGGCTCCCCTGAGGAAACTGAGGCAGCCTCGTCCACACTGGCTGAAGTTGGTGTCCAAGGAGGGAGATCCGGCCTCCCCGGGGGGCTGCCCTGATGCGGAAGGGCTGAAGCTCCCAGCGTCCCCTGGGCCTCCGCCTGGCCCTCCGGCCGAAGCTCCAGGAGGGGTTGGGAGCTGGAGGAGGCCAGTGTGGACGTGGCCAGGACCCCAACCTTGTCCCCCTGATCCAGGGATGTGAAGGACATCACCCTGCTTGTATCCACGGCCGCCTGAGGAGCCAAGGTGGGACTTTTATCTCCTTCAGACACATGGGATCCAGGTTCCCAAATTCCACCAGCATCGCTGGGATCCACCATGGCTGTGGACTCCTTGGGACCCATCGTGGCTCCTTCATCTGTAGCAGCCCAAGGCTCCAAACTCAAGGTGACTCCAGGCACCGAGAGGACTCCAGGACCCCCCGAGGGTGCAGTCGGAAGGCTCGCATCCAGCCCTTTGCTGCAGGGTGAGGGCCGGGGGCTCTCCACCTGGTCAACAGTGGCCCGAGAGCGGGGAGTGAGGCTCTCTGCCGTGTTGAAGACCCAAGACTCAGACCCCAAGATGCCTCTGATGCCCATGGGCTCGGTGGCAGCCTCAGTGGAGGCAAAACCTGTCACGATGGTCCTGTCCACAGAAGCCCAGGGGCTGGATCTGGGGTGCCCAGCATTGGGGGGCTGTGTAGGGCTGGTCTCCCTAATTTCTCCAAAGTCTTCCCTGGGGGCATCGGAGCTGGCTCCAGCGCTTGTGTCCGTGACTGCCCGCAAGGGGGCCGTGGGACTTCCCGCTCCGTGGCTGTCGAATGTCATGCTCCTGACTGCTCCACCCTGTCCTGTCAGGCCCAAGGAGGGTGGCGGGGAATACACCTTGGTCTCCGTGGCAGGGGAGAGCAGGGCAGTGGCCATGGCCTCACCATGCCCCTCGACCCCCTTGGCCTCAGTGGAGATGGGTGTAGGGTGTGGCAGGAGCCACTCCTTGGGGGCACGCAGCATCGCCATGATAGGGAGGTCTGGGGACGTGCCTATGGGGGACACTTCCCAAGGGGCAGGGCTGGGTCCCTCTGAGGGGCTGGGAGTGGGGACAGTGGCCTCTGAGTGAGACCAGGGCAGGACTGGGTTAGCTGGCCTCATGCTGGGGCCCTTGGCTTTCTGTAGCTCCAGGCCAGGGATGCTGGGTGGGATGATGGTTGGAGGCCACAGCCAGGGCTCTGGGGAGCTCCTGCCACCAGGGGAACCTGCAACAACATCAACCACAGTAATTGTGATTATCTCCCGGCAGCCTCCTTCGTTCACTGTCTCCTCTGCTCTAGGCCTGAGGAAGAGGGGCTTCCAGTGCCAGGGGACCCAGCTGGCATTCAGAGCTTCCTCCTGTCCCGACTGTGGCCATATCTCCCCTCCCAACTCCAGATCCTCAGGCACGTACCCGTCCCCATGGGTCCAACTCACCAGCCGCAGGCACGTCCACCTCATTGGTCAGATCGGGCCAGGGGCTCCTGTTCCGGCCACTCCCCAAGGCCTCTGTGGCTCCCGGGGCTGAGGGAGGTTCCACGTGATTCCCAGCAGCCTCTGGGGTGGGGGGCTGGGTGCTGGCCTCGAGCCCCCCTTGCAGCTGTCCCTCCGGTTCCTGCTGCTGGAAGTAGCGCCCGTTCAACCCTTTGAAGCGCCCCCTCCTCCTAGGTGTGGGCCCGGTTGGGGCCACCTCCGTGGGCGAAACTGCTGCAGTGCTGGCCCCCGTGCTGCTGGGGCTGGGGGCCACCGTGCTCGGCCACATTTCCTCAGTAGGCCCTGAGGCCAGCATGGAGTCCCCAGGGGTAGGACGGGGGGTCTCTTGAGTCTCCTGCTTCTCTGCCAAGATCAGGGGCTCTTCTTCCCCACTGGACACCAGAGGCTCCTGGAAGTCAGGAGTGACCACCTCTTCTTCCCCCAGGTTTGTCTCTAATTCTCGGACAGGGGGCCCCTCTGCTGACAGAATCTCCCCTTCATCCCCAGATGATGGGCTCTCTGGGTCTCCGTGTTGTGGTGTGGGGTGATGAGCTGTAGGAGAAAGCAAAAGAGGTTGTGTTAGACCCAGGGACTGCCTGGGAAGTTCTGCTTGAAATCTACCCACATTCCAGCATGCTGCAGCACAGACCTTCCATGCACCTCTGTCTCTGTGTACCCCTCTGTCTCTCCCGGTGGTTTCCGAGATTCCCCCAGCCTGAGAAAGGAGGTGCAAAGTTATCACCTCCACTGTTCAGGCTGGGGCTGGACTGAGCCCAATCTCAGGGTTGGAGTCAACTGATTGCACTGAGGAGTCAAGAGACAGTTTGGCTCACGGGCAAAGCTCAGGAGGTGTCCAACCCTCACGATGTCAGGTTAGCCTGTGGGCTGGTTCCACTGCACCTTGGCCGGGGATCTTCCCCGCTGTAGGAGGCACCCAGGGGGGTGGCACTCCTCCTACCAGGGTTTCTTTTTTCTTTTCCACCCAGGGCAGCAGGCAGCTTACACAGAGGACTTGGCTCCTTGGAGTTGAGGTTTGCAGCTTCCAAAGCTGTGCCCCCCACCTCCCCCGCACCACGGGGAGTGTCATTTCTGGTGTGGCCACCTGTCCAGGGCACGTGGCCAATGGCCAATGGAGGCATTCCCTCTTATACAGGGTGTGTGCTCATGGGCGTGGCTCCAGGTAGAATATGCCCCACCCCAGGGGCGTGTCTTTCAGGGTTATCGTGCCTCAGGACCTCAGGAGACAAGGCCCACCTGGTAAATATAACTCCCGAGCCAGAGTCTGGCCTCCTGCCGGAGCCCTGTCCCTCCCCTGGGTAGGAGCTCCTGGGGAAAGACCCGCCTCAGGGGGTGTGGTCTTCGCTAGGGGGCGTGGCCTATCCCAAAGCACGTTTCTCGGGGGCGTGGCTTTCACCAAAGCGAACGGCCTGAGGGCGTGGCCACCGGCGGACGCGCCCTCCCCGGCAGCAGCCTCCGCGCACCGCACGCACCTCGGAAGCAGTAGGCGTCGAAGCGCTCGGCGGGCGCGGGGAAGCCGGTCCGGTTGGCGAAGCGGTAGACGGTGCGCACCCCTGGCGCTGAGCCCCCGCAGCGCCGGCGCGGCGTCTGGATAGGGTAGCGCACGCTGCCATCGGCCAGCCAGCCCGGGTCGCACTGATCCAGGCCCTCGTGCCAGGCCAGGTGCAGCTGTCCCACCGAGGCCAGGGTGGCACCCTGGCGGCGGCACTGGGCACGCGCGCCGGCCAGTGTCAGGCGGCGGGCGGGGCCCACGTAGAAGACCTCGCCTGCGGGAGGGGGAGGCGGAGGTTAGGGAGGCCTGGGGGACCCTCTCTGGGAGCCCGGGAAGGGGGGTCTCACTCCAAACGGCCCCGACCTGGCTGGGTTTGGGTGATAGTTAAACGAGGCGGTGACAGCAGCAGCTGAGCATTACGCAGAGCTAACAGGAGAAGGCTTTAGCCTCTTTTTACAAATGAGGTAAGTCAGGCTTCCGAGAGAGGGAAGGGCTTGGTGAGGGGGGATCAGAGAGGAGAAAAGGCACAGAGAGGGGGAAGGCGTCTGGGAGGGGACAGGCGCTCAGGGAGTGATGGAAGCTCAGAGGGGGCTGGCTGCTGGTTTAGAGAGGAGACTTAGGAGAGTTGCATAAGGACTTAGGGAGGGATGGAAGTGGGGAGAGTAACAGGGGCTTAGGGAGACGGGCGGAGGTCGGGGTCCTGCCAACTTCAGACTTACCCCCCAGCTCCCGGGCAAAGCAATACACATCGTAGAGTTCCTGTGGGTCACGCCTCCCGTAGCTCCGAACCCCTGGAAGGCTGCTACGGTCGCCATAGCAACCAGGGCGGGACTGAGCGATAGGATACCTGACAACACAAGGCGAGGGTCCGTCTCAGAGGTGTGCTCCTGGAGCCCCCAAGGAAGTTCTTTGCTCCATCTCCTCACCCTGTGTACCCCCTCACCGAACGGTGCGGTCAGAGAGCCAGCCAGCATCACAGTTGTCAAAGCCGTCCTCGAAGGCAGCCTGCAGGTGCCGAGGGGCTGCAATGGTGGCCGAGCTGAGACGGCAGGCCTCCTGGGCCTCAGCGAAGGTCAGCACATAGCGGTCCTGGGCTGCCCGGTAGTGGAATACAACGCCTGTGGGGGAACATCCAGGATGGGAGGGTCAATTTATGCCAGAATATTCAAGAACAGACCTCCCTCTTACAGGATGGCAGAGTCTGCTAATAATACAGCCACTGCCCTACTTTGCCTTGTACCACACCCATTTACTCAGCACCAGGCACAGTGCTAGGGTGATGGTGGGGAGTGAGATCCACATGCCCCCATTTTACAGATGAGGAAACTGATAACAGCAGCCACAAAGGGCTAAAAGTCTTCCTGGAGGAGTTGACATGTAAGCCAGGATGTGAAGCACCGATAACAGGCTCACTGTGACTCAAATTCTGATTTAGGTATGAAAGAAATGGCTAAGTGAGATAAAAGAATTAAACATTTTGCTCCATCTAATCAAGACTGAGAAGGCTGGGCACAATGGCTCATGCCTGTAATCCCAGAGCTTTGGCAGGCCAAGGTGAAAGGTTTGCTTGAGGCCAGGGGTTCAACACCAGCCTGGGCAACATAGCGGGACCCTGTCACCACCACTTGTGGTAGGTGTTCAATATATGTTTGGCTTAATGAAGGCAATTGAACAAATCTAGAGGTGGAATTCACTTCTTTTACCACTGATCAGGTTTTTTTGAGTTTTATCAGTTTTGGGAAGTGAGGTCTTTGAAAGGGGATGATTGGTGGACCCCATAAAATATGGGATGCAATACTATTTGTGTCCCCAGTTCACAGTTTGTGGGGAGTGGATTAAGCCTCAGAACAGGGGGTGCAGGGACTTGCCCAAGGTCAACATAAATTATGGGAATAGATTTCCCAGTCCACAGGATGTTTTCTATACCACAGTCCATGCATTGAGTCATACATTAAAAATGTATTGAGGCCGGGCGTGGTGGCTCACGCCTGTAATCCTAGCATTCTGGGAGGCCGAGGCGGGTGGATTGTTTGAGCTCAGGAGTTCGAGACCAGCCTGAGCAAGAGCGAGACCCCGTCTCTACTAAAAAATAAAAAGAAATTAATCGGACAACTAAAAATATATAGAAAAAATTAGCCGGGCATGGTGGCGCATGCCTGTAGTCCCAGCTACTCGGGAGGCTGAGGCAGGAGGATCACTTGAGCCCAGGAGTTTGAGGTTGCTGTGAGCTAGGCTGACACCACGGCACTCACTCTAGCCTAGGCAAAAGAGTGAGACTCTGTCTCAAAAAAAAAAAAAAATGTATTGAGCATCTCCTGCGTGCCACACCCTGTCCTAGACTGCTTTAATGATTATTATTATTATTATTAATTTTTACCTTGTCCACCTTGCTCAGTTAGGAAAACAGAAACTGCACTGGGTATTTCAACAGGCAGAATTTAATAAAGGAATTGCATAAAGAGGTATTAGAAAACTGTTATTTACTATATATATATATGTTTTTTTTTTTTTTTTAAAGAGATAGAGTCTCACTCTGTCAGCCAGGCTGGAGTTCAGTGGAGCCTTGAACTCCTGGGAGCAATCCTCCCGCCTCAGCCTCCTGAATAGCTGGGACTACAGGCATGTACCACCATGCCAGGCTAATTTTTCTCCCCCTCTATATTGCCCAGACTGGTCTCAAACTCCTGGCCTCATGCCTCAGCCTCCCAAAGTGCTGGGATTACAGGCATGAGCTACTGCTTGTGGCTCTTAATATATATTTTTAATCAAACTGCTTTTTAAAAATTCCCCACTTATAAAAAGCTTAAATAAATTTATTTTAAATAGAAATTTGTGTGAACTTAACCAGGAATTAGGAAAAAAAATAAATAAAAATGAAAAGAAATTTGTATTCCTATTTTATTATTATTTTTTTGCTATTCCTCCTCTTACCACTGGAGTATTCCTATTTATTTATTTATTTATTTATTTATTTATTTATTTATTTATTTGAGACAGGGTCTCACTCTGTCACCCCAGCTAGAGTGCAGTGGCATCATCATAGCTCACAGCAGCCTCAAACTCCTGGGCTCAAGCGATCCTCCTGCCTCAGTCTCCCGAGTAGCTGGGACTACGGGCACTCACCACCACGCCCGGCTAATTTTTCTTTTTTTTTTTTTTGTAGAAATGGGGTCTCACTCTTGCTGAGGCTGGTCTCAAATTTCTGACCTGAAGTGATCCTCCCGCCTCAGCCTCTCAAAGTGCTAGGACTTCAGGCATGAGCCACGCACAGCACCCAGCTGAGTATTCCTGTTTTAAATAGAAAGCCAATATCCGTTGTCTTATGTAAAATTAGGTAACTATAAAATTGACTTTTAAAGCAAAGTTACAAAATCCTGCCTAGATATTGTGGCCCACAGGAGACCGTGCTGGAGGGTGCTCCCTCTTGGTTAAAAAAGAGAGGTGTTAAAAGACAGGCCAGTACCAGTGAAGACCCTCTTCATGACTTAATCAGGAGAATTGAAAATGAAGCCCTGTTCAGGGAGTGGTTTCTAAGGTGACGCTCAGTGGGTGGCCTCCAGGCTCTGCGCCTCCCTCTCCCAGCCTCAGCCCCTCCCTTGTCCCAACTGACCCGTCACCTCCAGGGGCACCAGGTCCTGCTCATCTTCGATGCCCCTCACCACCTGGCAGCGGTAGAGCCCGGAGTCGCTGGCCCTCAGTGGCCCCAGCAGTAGTGTGGCGTTGGCTCGGTGCCGGGGGTAGGCGGGCAGTGACACTCGTCCCTGCCAGCCCTTGGCCACCCGCACCACATTGTCCTTGGCCACCAGGATGGGCAAGTCCTGTCGCTGGCCTGACGCAGTCCGCACCTTGGTCCACTTGATCCGAGGAGCGTCTCGGGCCGCGGCTGGCCGGGGCCACAGGGTGAAGAGACAGGGCAGGGCCACCAGCTCCGCCAGCGCGGCCCGCACCGACCCAGACCCCACCTTCTGCATGTGGAGCCCCTTTTCAGCAGCGTGGGTGACGTCCCGTGTGCCTGGGGTGGAGAAGGCAGAGAGAGGGCTGACACAGAGGTAAGGGCCAGCCAGCAGCGACGGCTATTGCCCTCACCGCATGGCCACGCGAAAGTCACTTTCCTTCTCTGAGCCTGTTTCTCCAAAGGTTAAGCAAGAGGCAGCCCACGGAAGGGGAACGGTGTGTGTGGAGCACCTTCTTTATATTAATAACAGGCACTTTACAGCAATCAGCTTATTCGATTTTCCTCTTCTTTTTTTTTTTTTTTTTGAGAAAAAAAAAAAGAGAGACAGGGTCTTGCTCTGCTGCCCAGGCTGGAGTGCCATGGCACGATCATAGCTCACTGCAGCCTCAAACACCTGGGCTCAGGAGATCCTTCTGCCTCAGACTCCTGACTAGCTGGGACTATAGGTGTGTGTGATTACTCCTGGCTATTTTGTAAATATTTTGTAGAGGTGGGGGGTCTCGCTATGTTGCCAGGCTGGACTCGAACTCCTGGTGTCAAGTGATCCTCCCACCTCAGCCTCCTGAAATGCTAGGATTATGCGTATGAGCCACCACACCTGACCTCATTTAATTTTCATAACCATCTGCATGGTAGCAATGTCTCATTCTCTTTTGGGGGAGTTGAGGGAACAGAGGCTCAGAGAGATAATTGTATTTGCTTAAGGCCACTGAGCAAATCAATGAAGGATTTCTAAAGCCTGGGCTCTTGACACTGTTGGAGAGATGCCAGGAGAGACACACATACCTTTATTTCCATTGCCCCTTCCTTGGCAGACATCATTAATCAATCTTCGCACTTTTCTCATTTCTCTTCCTCTTTTATTTTATTTTTTTCTTTTTTTCTTTTTTAGACTAAGCCTGTTGCTGTATCATTTCTCTCTCTCTCTCTCTCTCTCTCTCCCCCCCCAACTTTTCTCTCTCTCCCTCTTTTTCTCTCTTCAGCTCATCTCAGCAAAACGGTGAGAGGCGGGAACCTCCAGCTTCTGCTGACAGTGACTAAAAATAACCTCTCAGGTATCTTATTCTCTTTTGACTGTTCAAAGACCTTTTTCATCTATTCTCATTTTGTTCTCTAAACCAAGCCAGGGGACCAGCAGGAAAAGTCTATCGAATTAAAAAGCTGCCCCATCGTGTGGCCACCTCCCAGACCCCAATCTGTCCCTCCCCGCAACCTAACTCACCCTGTTCCCCGGCCACAAAGAACAGTCTCTGAAGCATCAAAAGGCCCAAGGCCCAGACAAACATGGTCCCCATCCTGGACCTGGAACAAAATGGAGAGGGAGGGAGGAGTGAGCCATGGAACAGCCCTCTCAGACAGTCCATCCCCCACTCTACAGATCAGGAAACCAGGGCTCAGAGAGGCTAGTGTATAATTCAAGGTCACAGAGTAAGTATGCAAGGATTCGAATCCAGGGCCACCAGACTTCAGGATCTAAGCAGCAAAGCCTTGTGGTCAGAAGCATGGGTGCTGGAGTGAATCAGAGCTGTGTAGGCTCGCTGCCTGTTCCTTGCTGTGTGACCTCAGGCAAGCAGCTTAACTTCTCTGTGCCTCACTTTCTTCCTGGGTCAGATGGGGATAACATCAGGTAGATGGACGAAATGGATGAGTCAATACACATAAAATGCTTAGAACTGCCTGGCATGAAGGAGTACATTTTAGCTGTTGCTATTATTGTTATTGACCTTAACACGGCCAAGATTGATATCCCATTTTTTCAAGTCAGCCTCGCCCATCAGACTGGGGCCTCCTACAGGGCAGCAGCCAGTGGTTGTTCTCCCAGGGTCCCCCATCCAGGCAGCAGGCTGGCCTCCAAGCCAGCCTTTAATCTGGGTTTGCTGACTGACACGATTCTCAGCTTCAATTCCAGGATTTGGTTGTCACCACGATTCTATTCTTGGTTTCTGGGATTTTTGAGGAGCTGCCAACTCCCCGCTGGAGGAAGGGGCCTCGCCCTTGCCCACCCCATCCTCCCTCTCACTTCGCATGGCCTGATGAAGATTTTTCCTAGGCCCACGGAGAAATTTCAACTGTGGGTCCAGTTCTCCATAGGGGCTGTGACCCATGGGCATAAAGTGGACAGTTACTGAGTGCTTACTGTGAGCGAAGCCCACCCAGGCGCTGAGATACAGCATTGCCTTTCCAGACGTCACATTCTTCCAGAGACCAGAAATCCTGGAGAGGAGGCCCCTCCCCAAAGCCTCCCACCCCTCTGGGTGGTTCTTACCCGGGCTCAGGAGGTGGGCACAGATGGGAAATTAGAACATCATCTGCAAATCCAGCCCTTGCACCCTGCTCCCATAAAGAAACAGCCCTGAGGAGGGGGGTTTGGATAGTGTCTGAAATGGGAAGCTGTGGGGGACAGTTGTCCCCCTCCCCAGCTCTCCTTCCCAGCTCTCCCAGTCCCCTGCTGGGAGGCCGGCCAGAGACCTGTCCGTGGTGCTGAACTGTGAGGTTTCAACGATGCGGCACTGCCCACTAAGTCTATCCCTGACTCCTGCCTGCTGACACAGTGCCTCGGGGCCCAGAGAGGGCTAGTGGTTTGCCTTTGGCTGCACAGCAGGACTGAGGTCCAGGCCAGGCCTTGGGCTGGTGTCCCCAACTACCAACTTGTAAACCTCGGCAACATCTGCCTGTATCCCAGGCCGTCCTCAATTCTTACCCTTGGAACCCTGCACTAGTGTGGGGCCTCCTGATGGCTGCTCCAGGTCTGGCCAGGTATTAGGTGGTGGGACAGGGCTCTGGGTTGCATCTGCTCACAGCAGGGCCTTAGTATGGGACGAGGCCAGAGAATTCTTACACACACACACACACACACGTACACACACACATCCCGTATGGTTAAGAGCTCAGACTACATCCAGACAGCCCTGCCTCTATTCCTGGATGAGCTGCTTTAATCTCTCTGTGCCTCAATTTCCCCACCTGTAAAATGGGGATGACCCTGCCAGTACCTTATAGGGCTACTGTGAGAATGAAATGACCTAAGACTCGTAAAGTCCTAGAAATGTTAAATTTAAAAACAGCTCTTTATACACAAAGCCTCGTGTACACACTAAAAATATACTGACGGAGTGAGCTGGTCCAACATGGTGACAGACACAGTTTCAGGTGCACCCCCCCTGCACACGCCCTCCCACTGCCTTCCACTTGCACCCTCACACACCCACACCCTTCTCTTAAAATACCTTCTCCCCAGGGCTGCCAGAGGTGAGCATTTACACAGCTGTCTAAGGCCCGTCCCCTTATGAATAATGCAGGAGCCTCCTGCATATGCAAATAGGGGCCTTTGGGTTGCTGGGGGAGGGGCGGCCCAGATCGATGTGAGAGAGTGTGTGTGTCTCTCTCTCCTCCTTCACTCCCACCTCCTGTCTGGGTGGGCACTGAGTGCGGGCGAGTTAGCCAGCAGACGGTTTTTGTGTTTGTGGCTGGGTGCGTGTCAGCGGTGCTGTGTCCGGGCAAGGGCACGCATGCAGTTGTGCCCCGTGGTGAGTGTGGCCTGAAGGAGCTCATGCACTGGGTGGAGAGCAGGGCACCCAGTGTGATTTCTGGATATGGGGGTCTGAGCGCCCCTCGGCAGGGGCCATGCGCACACGTGTGTGTCTCTGGCCTTTGACAGTGGATTAGCGTGCATGGGTGTGAATGTGCAACTCCTTGGAGGAGAAATGAAGACGGGCTCAGGAAATCATCCCAAGCTGCCCCTTGGGGACTTTGACCCCTGCCCAACCTGTCCCCATAAGCTCCCCAACTCTGCATAGACAGACCACATCCTACACGCCCACGCCCAGGGACCACATCGCCAAACACATGGAAAGGACCCTCGCCACACACGTACACACACACAGCCACACACCCCAGACACAGACCCCAGGAGACACACACTCACACAGATTCACAGTGACATTAACAAAGAGAGGCAGTATGAGCACTGACGAGACAGGCAGCACGTCTTCTGCACAAAGACACGCACCCACAGGCTCTGGATGCCCCCACACAAACCCCTGGGTGAACTGATCATCGGACACAGCTCCTTACTTGGACTCACACTTACACAGCAGTGCCAGCCCCGGCACAAACCGGGATGGATAAATGTGGCCTCGGTGACCGATGGGCACACATCATTTTGCCACATGGTGATGTGGCCCCCAGCACAAGTTTTCTGACAAAGACACAACCGAAGTCATATCAGACTCACAGGGGACCCCAGACCCCCTGGGCACACTCTCCCTCCCTTGCCTGCCTGGGGCAGACACACACACAAAGCCCCCTGCCTCTTTGAGGGGGGAACTTCCATTTGGAATGTCCACTAGCCATTGAGACTGCTGGTTTCTGGGGTCCCAGGGTGCGCCCACCCCTCCCTCCCTGCCCCGCCCCCACACCCCCCCCCATGCTGGGGCCCAGTGCCAACCCTCTCCTCGGCGGTCCTGGCTGTTTCCCACCGATGCTGCTTGAGAGGAACAAAGCCCTGCGCGCTCCTGCCCAGGCTGGGCCTGGGGTTCCGGCCCCCTATTTCCCAGCGCCTGTGTCCCCAAACCAAGCTAGGGCTTCCACAAGCACCTACAGGGACACATGGAACTGAAAGGGGTGAGGCGAGGGTCTGTGCCATGCTCTGAGGATGTGGACAGATGAGGAGGTGCGGGAGGGGGCAGCCCCCCTCTCTGGGCTGGTGTCCCTCATGGGTCCCGGGATCCATAACTGGGGGTCCCAGGGGGCCCCCACCCCGTATTGACCTGAGACACCCAGTGTGCTCCCTGGGAAAAGGGACAGAACCTCAACTCCAGGTCCGAGGGAACAAACGGGGACCACCCTGGGATGGGGCCCCCCAGAGCCTCCTCCCTGAGTCAGAATGTGGTGACAGGACCTGGCCCCAAAGGACAGGGAGACAGCACGGCGCTGTCTCCCCATGGCCATTCGCCTTCAGCACAGACCCCCTTCCACTGGGCTCAGGCTGATCTGGGGAGCCCCCTCCCCATTGCAGTCCAGCCGGGATTCCTCCATTCACCTGCGAATTGGGAGTCCCCACTTAAAATCCTGGGGTGTCTCAGCTGAGACACGGGCGTGCCCTGCTCTGGAATCCCCCACTCAGCATCTGGGTGTCCTCCTCTTCTCTCCAAACTCGGGGTGCTCCTCCCCTAGCCCTGGTCCCCATCGCTCCCTCCCCAATCCTGAGACCCACCCCCAGCCCAGCCTCCTCCCCGCCTTGGGGTTGTCTCCGCATTCCTTGGACAACCTTGCCCCCAAA
>RJWJ010030505.1:0-19863 GCA_004363605.1 Indri indri | reverse complement strand
AGAAATTAATAGGACAGCTAAAAATATATATAGAAAAAATTAGCCGGGCATGGTGGCGCATGCCTGTAGTCCCAGCTACTCGGGAGGCTGAGACAGTAGGATTGCTCGAGCCCAGGAGTTTGAGGTTGCTGTGAGCTAGGCTGGCCACGGCACTCGCCCCAGGCAAGAGAGTGAGACTCTGTCTCAAAAAAAAAAAAAAAAAAAAAAAAAAAAAAAAAAAAAAAAAAGAGGACACATCACCACTGATCCTATAGAAATTTTAAAAATTATAAAGGAGTATTATGAACAATTTTGTGCCAAAAACAATTAGACAACTTGGATGAAATAAAAAAATTCCTAGAAAGACAAATTACCAAAATTGACTCAAGAAGACACAGAAAATTTAAATAGACCTATAATGAGTAAAGACTAAATTAGTAATTAAAATTCTTCACTCAAAAGCCCAGACACAGCTGGCTTTACTGGTGAATTCTGTTAAATATTTATAATGAAATAAAAATGGCAATCTTTCACAAACTCTTCCAGTAAATGGAAAAGGAGGAAACACCTCCCAACTCATTCTATGGGGCCACTATTTTCCTAAGAGTACTCTGTAAACCTGGTTGGAGCAAAACACAGGTCCATAGAACTCAATTGGTTCTGATACTTCTGGTTTCCAGATAGTATCTTAAAGCCAGCTGGGAAGCTAGAAACGTTGTCCAACTACATGTTAAGAAAGCTCTAGAACCAACCTGGATCTCAGTAGTCCTTTAAATATTGAGAGTAGCTACCAGAAAAAGGCCATAAGGTAACATAGCAGGATGTTTTGGCTTACAGAGCAATACTGGGATCAAGTCATAACAGCTAAACCTCTCAGTTATCAAATCACTATAGATTTTGGATGTTCTTATTGGTTTAGGTGATATCTCATATCTGAGGTTACTACGCCTATGGAAAAGAAGTGATTTTTCCAATTTTAAAGAATATTTAAGAGTATGATACAAACAAAACCATTTTCTTCCCTCTCTCCTTCCCTCTTATGTGCCTTACATTTATTGTATGCCCACTATGGTTATATCTTTATAGTACCAATACTTGATCTTCACAGTTGTGAGTGTTTAACTAAATCAGCATAAATGGCAATAATAATGGTAGTCATACCTAGTATTTACTTAGTACTCAGTGTTTTCATGTATCATCTCATCAAATGCTCACATTGTTCTTGTTTGTTCTCATCTAAAGAGAGTTATATAGATACCATAACCACTATAATTATAGCAGCTTCTCATTTGGTTACCTGAGGGAAAAAAACTATGCTTACTTGGACAACTAAGATTGAGATAATTTGTCCATAATAAAGACAGGAAAAGTGGGGTAGAGGCAGTGAAACAAAAGAATCTGCATATGTAGTATTGAGGAGATTTGGGGAAAGTGTAGAACAAGGCTTTTCAGCATTGTTGTTCAGAGCAATTTAGAAAGAGATGTCTAAAAACTTTTTTAAAGTGTTTCTGTGCATTAAGCATGTAACAGAAACAAAAGCATTACCCATAAAAGAAAAAAATGTGATAAACTAGACTTCATCAAAATTAAGAACAACTGCTCCTTGAAAAACCAGGTTCACGAATGAAAAGACAGGCCAGACTGGGAGAAAATATTTGCAAATCACATATCTGATAAAAGTCTTAGATCAAGAATACATGAAGAACTCTCAAAACTCAAAAAGTAAACAATTAAATTTTTTAAATGGAAAAAACACTTGAACATATACTTCTTCAAAAAACATATACTGATGGCAAATAACACATGATATGATACTCAACACCACTATTCATTAAGAAAATGCAAATTCAAACCACAATGAAATACTACCATTAGAATGGCTAAAATTACAAAGACTGATCATACCAAGTGTTGGCGAGGATATGGAAAATTAGAAGTCCCATAAAATGCCAATACAATGTAAAATGATTATAAGCACTTTAAAAAACAATCTTGAAGTTTCTTAAAAAGTTAAACATTTGCCATATGACCTAGCCATTCTACTCCTAGGTATTTACCAACAGAAATAAAAGCATATATCCATACAAAGACTTGTATAAAAATATTTAAAGCAATTTCATTTGTGATAGTCAAAAACTGGACAGAACCCAGAGATGTTCATCAATAGATAGATAATCAAATTGTATTGTTAGTATTTTGATACAATAGACTTATTCAGCAATAAAAAGGAACAGTATGTACGACAACATAGATGGATCTCAAAATAATTATGCTCAATAAAAGAATACAGCAAAAAACAGTACATACTGTATGACTCCCTTTATGTAAATTTATTTTTAATGTAAACTGATTTATAAGATAGAAAACAGGTCAGTGGTTGCCTAGGGGTAGGGGAACAGGGTGGAATGAAAGTAAGATATTACAAGAGGGCATGAGGAAATTTTGGTTACCATAGATGTATTATCTTGATTGTGATGATGATTTCATGAGTACATATACATGTTAAAACTTATCAAATGTTATGCTTTAAATATGTGCAGTTTATTGTGTGTAAATTATACATCAATAAAGCTGTTAAATCATTCGTTTTGTTTAAATATTAAATATCTTATTAATTACTTTGTCACATTTTTCTGCTAAACTGTTGTCTCTTTGAGTAAGATACTACCCAGACAGGAGTTATATGGAACCTCAGTTATAATCAGGTGTCAGCTGTCATTTC
The DNA here is from genome assembly GCA_004363605.1 of Indri indri. Classification (NCBI taxonomy): domain Eukaryota; kingdom Metazoa; phylum Chordata; class Mammalia; order Primates; family Indriidae; genus Indri; species Indri indri. The sequence continues at coordinate 17,162 of RJWJ010030505.1, read as the reverse complement.
CATTTTACAGATAAACAAACTGAAGACCATGCTGTATAAACAATTTGACAAAATTCATAAATATTTTAGGTGATAGAGCCAAGATTTGAATCCATATCTGTTTCCAAAGTCCATGTTCTTCACACTATGTAATAATCCATGGGAAAAGTAGAAGACAAATGGTATGGGCATGATATGGTAATTATCTAAAAAGAGCAAAAATGAAAATACTTGTCTTCAGCTATCGAGATAAAAGATAATTCTATTCTCTGATTCTAGGAGTTTGGCTATTTTAGATACTTCACATAAGTGGAATATTTTTCCTCCTGCGACTGGTTTATTCACTTAGCATAATTTCCTGCAGGTTTATCCATGTTGCTGCATATTTCAGGATTTCCTCCTTTTCTAAGGCTAATATTCCATTGTACTTATTTACCACATTTTCATTAAACATTCATCCATCAGTGGACATTGAGGGTGTTTCTACCTCTGCTTTGTGAACAACACTGCAGCAACCCTGGGACCGAAAATATCTCTTCAATGTCCTGACCTCAGTTCTTTTGGATAAATACCCAGAAGTGGGATTGTTAGATAATATGATATTTCTATCTTTAAATTTTTGAGGAAATGTGTCTTCTATAGCAGCTGCAACAATTTTACATTCCCACCAACTGAGTACAAGGGTTCCAATTTTTACACATCCTTGCCAAAATTTTTAATCTTTTGTTTGTTCGTTTTTTTATAATAGTTATCCTAACAAGTGTGAGGTGGTATCTCATTGTGATTTGATTTGTATTTCCCTGATGATTAATGATGTTAAGTATCTTTTGACATACCTGTTGACCATTTGTATGTCTTCTTTTAAAAAATGTCTAATCAAGTCCTTAAACCAGGCTGGGCATGGTGGCTCACGCCTGTAATCCTAGCACTCTGGGAGGCAGAGGCAGGAGGATTGTTTGAGCTCAGGAGTTCGAGACCAGCCTGAGCAAGAGCGAGACCCCATCTCTACTAAAAATAGAAAGAAATTGGCTGGACAACTAAAAATATATAGAAAAAATTAGCCGGGCATGGTGGAGCATGCCTGTAGTCCCAGCTACTTGGGAGGCTGAGGCAGAAGGATTGCTTGAGCCCAGGAGTTTGAGGTTGCTGTGAGCTAGGCTGACGCCATGACACTCCAGCCCAGGCAACAGAGTGAGACTCTGTCTCAAAAAAAAAAAAAAAAAAAGTCCTTAACCCATTTTTTAATTAGGTTATTTGATTTTTTGCCATTGAGTTGTATGGGTTCCTTACATATTTTAGATATTAACCTCTTATCAGATATATTGTTTGCAATTATTTTCTCCCATTCAATAGATTGCCTTTTTACTCTGTTGTTTCCTTTGCTGCACAGATGCCTTTTAGTTTGATGTAGTCCTACTTTATTTATGCTTTTATTGTCCATGCTTTTGGTGCCATATCCAAATCATTGCCAAGACCAACATTATGAAGATTTCCTCCTATGTTTTCTTCTCACAGTTATGCAGTTTTAGGTCTTATGTTTAAATCTTTAATCCACTTTGAGTTGATTTTTGTGCATGGTATAAGAAAAGGGTCCAGTTTCATCATTTTCCATGTAGATATCCAGTTTTCCCAACACCATTTGTTGAAGAGACAATCCTTTCCCCATTGTGTATTCTTGACACACTTGTTGAAGATCAGTTGATTATACATGGGTCAATTGGGTTTATTTCTGAGCTCTCAATTCTATACCATTGGTATATTCGTCTATCTTTATACAGTATCACACTGTTTTAATTAAAGTAGCTTTTTAATAATATAATTTGAACTCAGGAAGTGTGTTACCTCCAGCTTTGTTCTTTGTTCCAAAGATTGTTTTGGCTATTTAGGGTCCTTGTGGTTCCATATGGATTTTGGAATAGTTTTTTTCTATTTTTGTTAAAAAATGCTATTGATATTTTGATAGAGACATGATTGGCTCTATAGATCTCTTTGGGTATTATGGACATTTTAATAACATTAAGTCTTCCAAGCCATGAACATGGAATGTCTCTCCATTTATTTGTGTCTAATTTGTTTCAACAATGTTTTATAGTTTCAGTGCACAAGTTTTTACTTCCTTAGTTAAGTTTATAACTATTTCATTATTTTGATGCTATGATAAATGGGATTGTTTTCTTAATACCTTTTTGGATAGTTGTTAATATAGAGAAACAAAACTGACTTTCATATGTTGAATTGGCATTCTGCAACTTTACTGAATTTGTTTCTTAGTTCTAAAAGTTTTTCATGGAGTCTGTATGGTTTTCTACATATAAGACCATGTCATCTGCCAAGAGGGATAATTTTTATTTCTTCCTTTCTGATTTGCATAACTTTTCTTTTTCTTGGCAAGGAAATTTATCCATTCTAGAAATTTATCCATTTCTTCAAGAGTACCTAATTTTTGGCATATAATTGTTCACAGTGGTCTCTTATGATCCTTTGTATTTCTGTGGGATCAACTGTAATGTCTTTTCCATCATTTATAATTTTATTTGAGCCATCTCTCTTTTCTTGGTTAGTCTAGACAAAGGTTTGTCAATTTTGTTGATCTTTTCCAAAAACTCACTGTTAGCTTTGTTTATCTTTCCTGTTGTTTTCTATTCTCTATTTCATTTGTTTCTGCTCTAATCTTTATTATTTCCTCCCTTTCTAACTTTGGGATTAGTTTGTTCTTCTTTTTCATGTTCCCTGAGGTATAAAGTTCAGTTTATTTGAGACCTTTCTTTTTTGACCCCTTAGTTATTCGGGGGTATGCTGTTTAATTTCCACATATTTGTGAATTTATCAATTTTCCTTCTACTATTGATTTCTAGTTTCATTCCACTGTGGCCAAAAAAGATAGCAGGTATGATTCTAATCTTCATAAATTTGTTAAGACTTTTTTGTGACCTAACATATGATCTATTCTGGAGAGTGTTCCATACATTTGAGAAGAATGTATATTTCTCTGTTGTTGAGTTAAATGGTTGATATGTGTCCTAGATCCCTTCAATCTAAAAATTTTTGTTTTGTTTTGTTTTTGGAGTTTTGTTTTTTGTCTTTGTTTTTGTTTTAGAAACAGGGTCTCACTCTGTTGCCCAGGCTGGAGAGCAGTAGTGTGATCATAGCTCACTGTAACCTTGAACTCCTGGACTCAAGCAATCCTCCCACCTCAGCCTCCCACGTAGCTAGGACTACAGGTGCGCACCACCCTGCCTAGCTAATGTTTTTAATTGTAGTGTTTTTCAAGTTGGTTTTTCTTATTGATTTCTATCTGGATGTTCTATCAATTATTAAGAGTGGAATATTTAAGTCTCCTACCATTATAGTATTGCCATCTATTTCTCCCTTCAGTTCTGTCAATGTTTGCTTTAAATATTTAGGTGCTCTCATGTCAGGTGCATATATGTTTATAATTGCTATACCTTCCTGGTGAGTTGATCCTTTTATTATTATATAATGTCCTTTGTCTCCTGTGACAATTTGTGACTAAAAGTCTATTTTATCTGATATAAGTATAACCACCTCTGCTCTCCCGTCTGATTACCATTTGCATGGAATATATTTTTCCATCCCTTTACTTTTTGCCTATGTGTGTCCTTAAATCTAAAGTGAGGTTCTTGCACACAATACACAGTTGCATCTTTTTTTATCCATTTTGCCACTCTATATCTTCTGACTGGGCTATTTAACCCATTTACATATACAGTAATTGATAGGGAGGGACATACTCTTGCCAGCATTTTCATAGTTTTCTATCTGTCATATAGTTCTTTTGTCCCTCTTTTCCTTTCTTGCTGTCTTTTTTTGTGTTTCCTTGTGTTTTGTTTTGCTTTTTTTTTGTATTGATATACTTTGGTTCCTTTTCCTTTTGTGTCTCTTCCATTGGATTTTCTTTGCAATAACCATGAGATTTACATAAAATATCTTACAGTTATAATAGTCTACTTAAAGCTGATAATTTACCTTCAATCATAGATTAATACAAAACCTGTACACTTTTACTTCTCCCTCATATTTTATGCTAATGATGTCACAATTTACATCTTTTCACCTTGTGTATCCACTAACATATTTTTATATTTATAGTTATTTTTCATACTTTTAATTCTTATACTAGAATTAAACTTTAATTCTTATACTAGAATTAAAAATGACTTACCCACCATTGTTATAGTATTACATTATTCTATATTTGTCTAAATTTTTACCTTTACCAGTTAGTTTTATGCTTTCCTATGCTTTTGTACTACTGTTTAACATCCTTTTGTTTTAACCTAAAGGATACACTTCAACATGTCTTTTAGGGAAGGTCTGGTGATAGTGAACTCTCTGTATTTGTTTATATCTGGGAAAGTCTTTATCTCCCTCATTTTTGAAGGACAATTTTTCCAGGTATACTATACTTGGTTGGCCATTTTTTTCTTCCAGCACTTTGAATATATCATCCCATGCCCTTCTGGCTGAAAGGATTTCTGCTGAGAAATACACTGACAGTGTTGTGAGGGCTCCCTTGTAAGTGAAAAGTAATTTTTCTCTTGGAGCTCTCAAAATGTTGTCTTTGTCTTTGACTTTCAACAATTTGACTAAATTGTATTTTGGTGTGGATTTCTTTGGGTTCATTTTATTTGAGGTCTGTTTGTCCTCCTGCATCTGGATGTCCATTTTCTTCACCAGATTTTTGAAATATTCAGCCATTATTTCTTTGCATAAGCTTTCTTCCTCTTTCTCTCTCTCATCTCCTTATGGGACACACCCATATTTTGGTCTGCTGCATAATGCCCCATAAGTCTCTTATACTTTCTTCACTCTTTTTCATTGATTTTTTTTTTATTCCTCTGACTGAGTAATTTCTAATGATCTTTGAGTTTACTGATCCTTTCTTCTGCTTGACCTAGTCTGCCATTCAACCTCCTCTAGTGAATTTTCAGTTCAGTTATTGTATTCCTCAGTTCCAAGATTTCTGTTTGGGATGTGTGGGTGTGGGTGTGTGTATACATATATAACTTATCTCTTTGTTGAAATTTTCACTTTGTTCATGCATTGTTCTCCTGACCTCAATGACCATCTTTATGATGATTATTTTGATTTCCCTGTCAGGTACACCATATAGAGTCATCCCTCAGTATTCTCCAGAGATTGATTCCAGGAACTCCCCATGGATATCAAAATCTGTGGCTGCTCAAGTGCCTGATATAATACAGTGTAGTATTTGCATGTACTTTAAATCATCTCTAGATTACTTATAACACCTCTCATGTACTTTAAATCTGCGCTCCTCAAGTGCCAGGTTGTGGACTGCTACTGGTCTGTGGCCTGTTAGGAACCAGGCCACACAGCAGGAGGTAAGTGGCAGGTGAGCAAGCAAAGCTTCATCTGTATTTACAGCTGCTCCCCACAGCTCACATTACTGTATAACCTCTGCCTCCTGTCAGATCAGTGGCAGCATTAGATTCTAATAGGAGTGCAAACCCTACTCTAAACTGTGCATGCGAGGGATCTAGATTGTGCTCTCATTGTGAGAATCTAATGCCTGATGATCTGAGATGGAGCTGAGGCAGTGATGCTAGCTCTGGGGAGCAGCTGCAAATACAGATTATCATTAGCAGAGAGGTTTGACTACACAATAAATGTAACACACTTGAATCATCCCAAAACCATCCCCCCTGACACAGTCTGTGAAAAAATTATCTTCCATTAAACTGGTCCCTGGTGTCAAAAGTTTGGGGACCACTGCTTTAAGTAGCCTCTAGATTACTTATAACACCTAATACAATGTAAGTGCTATGTTAAGAGTTATTATATTATACTATTTAGGGAGCAATGACATGGAAAACAGTCTGTACCTGATCAGTAATTTTACAAATTATATCTGCACATTTTCAGATGTAATTTTTTTAAAAAATATTTTCAATCTGTGGATGGGTAAATCCATGGATGTGGAACTGACAGATACAGAGGGTCAATTGTATCTCCATTTCATTAGGATTAGTTTCAGGAGATTGGTTTTGTTCCTTTGTTTGGGACATATATCCCTGTTTCTTTATTTTTCTTGATTCTTTGTGCTGGCATCTGTGCATAAGAGAAAACAGTTACCTTTCCCAGACTGGCCTCGTAAAAGAGAAGACACTCACCAATCAGCCTGGCCAAAGATTCTGGGGACCTTTCAAACCTTTGTACTAGGCCAATTTGCTTTGTTCTTAGCTGCCCTCTGGCATCAAGAATATGATAAGATCACTCAGCAGTCTAAGACAAGTGAGACTGAAGCCAGTCTCTTAGACAGCCTCTGGAAAAGTTGGATCATTGGATACTCTATCCAACTCTGTCCTTCCCCAAGGAAAGTCTGGGATTGGGGATTTTTTAGGGGGCAGGGGAGTTCACCCATTTTCTCTATGCTGAGTTAGGTAAAGTGGCTATGCTGCCTGCTAATTCAAACTGCAGTCTTTTTTGTGCCAGCTCCCAGGCAGCAACAGTGTGCTGGTCCCATTAGTGCTCCAAAATAGGCATGAAAGAAACCATTCCTGGCCAGGTACACTGGCTGATGTCCATAATCCCAGCACTCTGGAAGGCCAAGGTGGGAGGATCACTTGATGAGCCTGAGCATACCAAGACTCTGTTTCTATAAAAAACAGAAAAACTTTGCTTGGCATAGTGGCACACACCTGTAGTCCCAACTACTTGGGAGGCTAAGACAGGAGGATCAGCTGAGCCCATGAGTTGGAGGTTGCAGTGAGCTATGATGATACCACTGCACTGTACCCTGGGAAACAGAGCAAGACCCTGTTAAGAAAGAGAAGAGAAAAGAAGAGGAGAAGAGAGGGAGGGAAAGGGAGGGAATGGGAGGGAAGGGGAGGGGAGAGGAGGAGAGGGGAGGGGAGAGAGGAAAAAAGATGGAAGGACAGAAGGACAGATGGAAGAAAGGAAGGAAGGAATGGAAGGAGGGAGGGAGGAAGGAATCATTCCTTTGGGTAGCCCCCAAAGAAACTGGAACATTAGATTTGTGATTCAACTCTTTCCTTCCTCAGGGAGAAACTGGGAGCTGGGGTATTTTCATCCACTCATTCTATGTTGAACCAGGGTAAGAGACTATGGCAACTGCCTGCCCAAACCACCATCTCTGTTTTCACTGGCCCCCAAGTGGCCAGAGTATGTCAGGTTCCATTAGTGCTCTGAGACGGGAAAGACAACCTAGTCTTTTGGGCAGGCCCCAGACAAGCTGGGGTATTGGACACTTGCTCCAACTCTTTCCCTCCCCAGGGAGAAGCAGGGATATGGGTTTTTCACCCATTCACTGTGTGCTGAGCCAGGGGGAGTGGCTATAGTAACATCCAGCCTTAACTACCATCTCTGATCTCACTGGACCCAAGGCTGCTAGAGTATGCCAGGCCCTGTCACCATCCCATGACAGACAAGACAGAAGCCAGTCCTTTGTGCAGCCCCAGAAAAGGTGGGGCAAATACAATTCTTCCCCTTCCCAGGGAGAAGCTGAGATTTGGGAGGTTCCCTTCCAACTATATGGTGCTGTGCCAGGATAGGGATTTATGGTAAGAAGGTGTCTTGAATTTCCATACCTGCTTAAATGTGGCTGGTTTCACACTCATCTGGGGCATAGGAGCCTCTCAACTAGTTTCTGGATGTCTTACAAAAGGAAGTTGTCCCTATTTTGTTGTTTAACTGTGTGTTTGAGGGAGAAAGGAGAGTCCAAAGTTTCCCATCCTTCATCTTTGCTCAATAATTTCTTATTTTAGAAAGATTTTGTTTGGGTTTTAAGTTGTTATCCTAATATTTTCTTGTGGGACACCACTTTAATGCACCTAGTTTGAAATATCTTAGCCAAAAAAATAAATAATACCAACATAAAATGGTTTGTTGCTTCTTAACTAGCTAATAAACAATATAACCAAGCCTATGGCATGTGGAAAAAAATGGCTTTAAGGACAAATACCAAGGCATATTGCCTTCTTCAAGCCATAGATCTTTTCATGGTAAGGGCATCTTTGGCACTTATACTGGAAGGCCTGGAACTTTCTAGTCTTAGGTATGTGGGAAAATAATATTTAGAGTTCATCACATTGTTTTACTTGGCATTACCCTGACACTGCTCAATCATTTTGTAAATCTGAGTGATGCCAAGTCTACATGTTTCTGATTTAGTTCCACTTAGCAAATCAAAGTGCTGTGTTACAAGTGCTGTTTGAGATTTAAGGCGACACTCAAGTGGGATCCTTTTACATAAGGAGAGTCAGAAGCCATCATTCAAGTGGCAGATGGGTTAAAGAGGCTTTATACAAACCAGCTCTTGCCAAATGCATTCTCTTAGCATATACAAACGAGGGTTTTTTTTTTCACATTTATAGGCCAAAATTCCTCTTACAGCCACATCTTGGTTTAGTTTATTTGGAGTAAATTTCTATCTCTTATATAATGCTGATCGTAGACTATTTGAAGCCATGTTGCTTAAATTCTAGAAGACTCAAGAAGTGTAGTAGGGCTGGTAGAGAAGTGAAAAGCACAAACCATGAGACCGGAGTTAGTAGAAGTGCTTATGTTCAAAGGCAAATAGATGAAAAATAATCACAAAGAAACGGAAATGTGTATAATCTCAGATCTCTCTTGAAATGGAGGTGGGGCTGGGACATGGGGCAGTTGAAGGTAACCTAGATGTCTGGAGTTTTAAAATATTGCCATAAATTCACATAGCTAAATGAGGTGGGGTATGTGCCAATCCCACTCTTTCTCTCTTCCCCTCTTGGTCTTTCACCTGCTTTCACATTTCTCTCTAATTCTCTAAATATTTTCTCCTATGCAACAATGAGAAAAAGTATGGTGCAATGAGAGAAGGAGAAGGAGGAGGGAGAGGGGGAAGGGAGAGAGAAGAAGGAACTAGACAGGAAGAGATGGGAACTGAGTGAAGAGAAAAGAAGAATATAACAACACCTAACCACCTGATAAGTTTAAGAACCGAAGCAGTTTTCAAACATGGTCCCAAATTCTTTGGCCCTCTTCCCATCAAGAATTGAGCTCTGTGTCCCTTCCCCTTGAATCCGAATAGGCTTTTGACCACTTTTACCAGTAGAGTATGTCAAAAGTGCTGTTATGTGATATCCAAGATTAAGTCATTAAAGGCCAAAAATTTTCCATTGGGTTCTTTTGGAATATTTGCTCTCTGAAAGGTCCATCTAAGGGTTCTACCACTTGGAGCCCAGGCACCACATTGGGAAAAGCCCAAGTCACATTGAGAGACTACATGTAGGTGCTCCAGTCAACAGGCCCAGCTGAGTTCAATCTCATCCCATCCTAGGCACTAGAAATGTGAGTATAGAATCTAGGACAATCTTTATAGATATGCAACCTAAGCAATCACACAGGGGCCCACATTCAGACAGGCCTCATGCTTGGTTTATTGCTCTATCGTTGCCGCCTTAAAATTCTTAATACTTTTACCTTGTAACTTTTGTTTTGTAAGTGAAATCCAATGGGACATGGAACACGTGTGTAAGCAGAGACACCCAATATGTGTGTCTGCCTCAGTTCCTTGCTGTCCCATTAGCATATAGCATCCATGATGTCCATGGCAGTTTCTATAATATTCTTACCTTATACTCAAGGCTCTGTGTTCAAAGGACTTCATGCTTGGTTTAATGCTATGCTGTTGCTGTCTTGAAATTTTCAATAATTGTATCTTTGAACTCGTGTTTTGTAAGTGTGGTCCAATGGGACAATGGAGCATGAGTAAAGGAGAGATGTGCAACATGCATATCCTCTGCCATTCCTTGCTGCCCTTTTCACATGTGGCCTTCATGAGGCTCTGTGAGCACAGAATTCTAATGAATCCATGATATTAGGAAGTTCAACAAGACTCAAAGTGAGTCCAGGGTAAGCAAGTTACATCTGCAACTGAGGTAGCAGAGGTACTAACAGCCCTGAGAGGTCACTTTCCATGCAAATCTGAACTTGCTTCCAATATCAGAAGAAGGCAATGGCATTCTAAGAAACCTGTCATATCCTTTCTTATTCATGTTCCTTTCCTATATTAGCCAACCACTTACAATGAAAATGATGACATGAAAAGAAAGCAAAAGACAGAACAACTCACAGTTCCTTTTCTTTTCGGGCCTTCCTTATTCATCGGAAAGCCAAAAGTAGAGAACGTTGGTAAAATGTACATACATCAAAAGGTGAAGTAAAAAACTGTTGAGCTAAACTTGTGCAGCATTTCCACTGTTCCGGTAAGAACGAAATACAAGCATGTATAAGCTATAAAATACAAATTATGTAATTCCTGTGGTTCTGCATGCATGTTAAATGCTCTTATATTTGTATTTAAAATTCACATTGTACAATATAAAGATAGATGATGACCCATCTTCTCCCATGTAATGCTTCAATCTATGTGCAACATTGCCATCTATCATTTAGCCTAGATGCTGAATTGGGAACTCACAAACTCTCTAAGTCTCAGATTTCTCATCTGCAAAATAGGGATAACAATACTTCACAGGATGGTGCTAAAGATTAAAAATAATGTCTTTAAAGCCCTTAGGATAGTAACTTGACATATTAAAAACTCAACAAGTAGCTACTAGAATACTATTCTACTACTAAAGGTGATGATGAGGATGATGATGATACGATTTCCTGAAGCTATCAATTCATTTTTAGACAGCTTTATTACGAAGCCCTTCCACACAGTGAACTAAAATGTGTTTCCTTTTAAATTGTGCCATGGTTAATTCTTCATCCATAGCTCTTTAGATGACTAGAGGAAATGACAGAGTCTGTTATTTGCAGTCTATACAAATTGCTGTACACAAATTTTTTAAAAAAGGTCAGAGGTAGTAAAAGAAAGAGTAGGGGCCTGCTACATGTGATCACCATATCAGTGAGAAGGGAAGTTCATACTAACCGTAAACCTAACCCTAAATGGCATGGAAAACCTGGAAAATTCTAATATATACCCACATCAGAAAAAGTTGGGGAATGATAAATTCTTGACTAGAATGTTGGCCCTGGGAGAGCAGATATTTTACCATCTTTGTTAATTGCTAAATTTCTAGTGCCTGGCACATACTAGATACACATTATTTGTTGAATGAAGGAAAAAATTAATTCATAGGGAGTGCAAACATCATTAGTCGTGCTATTATTTCCACCCTATTTTCTAGGAACCTTGAAATTCATATTTATCATATAGATCCTAAATTAAGGCCTAAAGCCTTAACATGTAAAATAGAGAAATATCTGAATGTCAAAAACTAAATAATATCATTTAGTAGCAAAATAAAAAATAAACACGTGATTGCTATATGTAGAAACACATAAAAGAAGAGAATAGCAAAGAGATACAAATTCATCTTACAGCACTGAGTAAGCCTTTATTTAGAGATATCTATTAATACTTCGGGGTTCTATAACTAAAACAAGATTTGGAGAATTGAAAAGGTGTTCAGAGGAATAAAGTTTCAGGGAATAGACACCACATAGAAAACCTAAAGAAACCAGACAGATTTCCATGAGAGAAGGTGAGCCTTCAAGAATATAAAGAAATATTATCAGTGGTTAACAGCTGTCCTGTTTCCACTGAGAATGGGACAAAAGGAACAGCCTTCATTTATAACAGTAGGTCCTTAGATCAAAAATCAGAATTCACATCTCAAGGGATGTGAAACACTAGCAATGGCTGTCAAAAGAGATACAGATTCTCCTGCTCTAAAACTTTAATGAAGAGTATCCATTTTTCTAAGATGATTTAAGTGGATTTCTGCCCAAAGGAAAGTGTGAACTAGATAACCTCAAGGTCACTGTCTACAAATTTTTTAATCAAAAGTATCTGTGAAAAATAGGGCATTTCCAAGTACCTAAAGTAAATCACATAATATGTCTAGGAGATACTTTTTAAATCCCCCTTTCATTTTTTATAAGATCTTACATTCAGATAGCATTTCACAATTTACAGTGGATTTTCATGTACTTAACCTGTTTAATTTATTTTTATATGACATGGTACCCACATTTACCACCTAAGCCTGAAAGATAAAAATAGAGAGGGGGGAGTAGATCAGAAGTCTTTGTTTTAAATAAAACAAGTTCTCTATCCCTTCTCAATGATCTTTTCATTTTTCTTGGGAAGAGATATTTGTTGAGAGGGACTCTGAGTTTCTTTTCCTCCAACAAATATGTTTTTGGAGCCAATAATGGAAAAGAAAATGTTTTGAAGGAAAAAGAGCAAAAGTCAAAGAAGACAATGTGAATTTTGCAAAAGGTTAAAAATACCTATGAGCCAGAAGAAGGCATTGTTCACCTGCAAGCCATATTGGGATGTGTCAAAGTCTTTTTTGTTGTTTTTTTTTTTTAAGTAACTGCTCAAAGTTTTCTCCCAAGAGTCATTTCAGGCCCAGTTATCCCATTTTCAATCTGAAATAGAAGACACAGCTATTGGGAAAAGGCTGCATTCACAGCCAGATCAGAAGTCAAGATTTGTTTGGTTTGTGCCCTCTGCAACAAGGACCATAAACCTCAATCCCTTCCCATCCTGAAATAAATGCTAGGCAGAGTGATGTTTCAGAATGTCAACAGAATGCCACAGAGAAGCATTTGCTTTTCTTGGTAACCAGTGCATTTAAGGGCACTAAAGTCCATACTTTCAATTCCAGAGGATGGATAAAACAATGATTTCAGGCTCTTTTTTTTCCCCTAAGAAAAGTGCCAGGGAGAAATTAAGACACAGAGTAGCCTTTTTTTCTATGCAAATATGTATTGGCCCCTTTCACTAACAACTACACGGTGTACATTAGTTCCTAGGTAGGTCAAAGATCCTCACAGAGGAAGGATCCAAATGTTCTCAGGGTATGGGTTTTCCCTTATACTCAGAGGGTTATTTTTAAAGTTAGATACTTCTACAAACAAAGCCAGTGCTGAGCTTCCCTGGGGAACCACTTTTGCTGGGCAGGTTGGCTCCACTGGTTAAAAATTGATTTGTTTGAACTTTATCTCTTCAAAGAATAAAATTCTAAAAAGCAGAAACAAACAAACAAAAAAAACACCTCACAAAAACAAAAAAACAAAATCCTAGTAAGACCAAAGATAGCACCTCTTATAAATGCATGCCTTTGGTTGCCAGCAAACAGAGTAATTGTATCTAGAGAAGTTAAAACCAATCTGCTCCAGTTAACCCTACTTGGCACACAGGAAGTACATTAAAAAGTAACAAACTCAACAGTGAGAAAGATCAGCTTTGCCTATTTTATAATTCTTCCCCTCCTGAATCCATACTTCACAGCTCCAGCTTAAAGTACATCTTTGCTACCAACTCTCCCCTACCTCTAGCACTTCTTATTCCCTTCACTTCTACCACCTTTCTGTTCCACTCCCTTCACTTGGCCTGTAGGTGTGAGGCAAGGGGAGGGAGGAGGGCAAGCCAGGTGCAGGAATCTGTGAGTGCATCCATAGTGAGAGGTTGAGAGGTTAGTATGCTTTAGTACTGCCTGGCAACAGCAAAGAAAAGTCCAAGAGGGGTCTCTCTTACTTGGTGCAGGCATGACTGCTCAATATTGAATCATAAAAGAGGAAGGGAACAGGGAACTTACTTAGACCAACCTCATTTTCAAAATAAAGAAAATGAGGTCCAGAAAAGTCTAGTCATTTTTCCAAGCCTGTGTATTTGAGGCTAACACCAAGGCCCAAGCTTATTTCCCAGCACCACCATTTGCCAGGCCGAGGCTAGCTGCATGCCTATGCTATAAACATACATCATCTCAAAGCAACAGAAAACTCCAATGAGAAGATATGAGCTGAAAGCTGTTTATGCTTCATGTGTCTCTTTTTCTCACCCAAAGATTTTCATAATACTCCTTTTCACCTTGAAGCCATTCTATGATACCCATCACACTGCTTCATAAACCTGTTTACTCAATATTAAAACCTTCCTGAACAGGTAAGGAATCATATTTATCAAAAATAGAGAGAAAGCGAAAAAATAAAAACTGAGTGTGCATATGAGACACTCACAGATAATATCTATGAGACTATTTTTAAGAGAATTGACTGTAATTTTATCCTGATATAGACTGAAGTTAGACAAAAACAGTAAGAAACGTGAAGTGATTTTAGAGCAAAACCCAAATTCCTCAGCTTGGCATTTAAAGGCCAAAGGTTGGTCCCAATTATTTTATCTCTACTATTACCCAATGTACCCTATGTTCTAACTATATCAGATGCCTCATTGCTCCCTAATATACATATCAAGCACTCACTTAATTCTTTGTTCAGGGTCATCACTCCACCTGGAATACTAGTCTTATTATCCTGCCCACACCTTTGCCACGAGTCAAAACCACACTCATTTCCAAAGTGCATCACAGATGATCAGGGCCATTTAAGGTCTTTCCAAAACAGCAGGCAAATTTGAGTTCTTTCTCCCCCACTTCATTCTCTCCCAGAATTTTGTTTTATGGCTATTACAGAACTTACCACACTCTGTTTTCTGTGTATACTGTAATGTCTGGCCCCTCAACAGATGTTGAGTACTTGGATAACCAGGACTGAGTTTGTAGCCCAGAATGCCAGCCCTCAAATTAGTGTAAGAGTCACACAATAAATGTTTCTTTAATTGAATTGAAGGTTTTGGAAAAAGCGAGTATTATTAATCAGCATTAAACAGTCTAAATATGGTAATACGAAAGAGCACTTTCATCTGAAGAGTTTAAATGATGACCTCTATAAATATTTCAATCGGATTTCTTATAGAAAACAAATTACCCTAATCTCCTTTTTTTCAAAGAGCAAATGTGTTTTCCACATTTTGTGACAATCACAAAATGAAGATTCCCGGCCATTTACTATTATGCAAAAAAAGACTATTTCTCTCCTTCTGAGGATTGACAAGAGCTTGACCTCCACCCAGCCCCCAAATTAAAAGATCATGCAGAGTGTTATTAATATTTTCCTATTTGTTCAGTTCAAAAGATCCCTAGCAATTCTGAAACTCCAGACACCTTCATTGTGGACAATGCATCCACCAATAGATGAAATGCAGCACTAATATGGGAATGTTTGGGCGTCTCTATATTATTCCAAGTCTAAAATTATAGAATGAAAGTGATTTTAAAATCTTAAGGGTTAGAATTTTAATTTCACTACATTTAACTGCATACAACAGTAAAAAGATAAAAACGTCACTGGAGCTATCTCCTGCATGTTTGAAAAATCATGTGTACTCTTGAAAACACATTTGCAGATCATAACTTTTGTAAACTTAAACGGTAATGGGCAGGGCCCATACTTTGCATCCCTGGGCCAGTTTAACTCGTCAGTGTTGACATTACCACAGAAAAACTTCCATTTTATGGTTAGAGCCTGTCCCTCTCAGCAGATCTGTGATACTTTCTGGCATCCCACACAGGGAATTATTTAATTTAATTTATAAGGGCCAGATCCTGCCCTTGGATACATGTGAGCAATAAGTATTGACGTCAATGGAAATTCTGGTTATGCATCTAAGGGCAGACTACGGTCCTCTGCATATTCCTAATGTGACTGCTGAAATTCTCTTTGTTAAGACTGGTTTGATTTTGGCTCCCTTTCTCCAAAATGTGCACATAGTACCAGAAATGATGCATGACGGCTGTGATCAAATGAAGCACTAGGCAGCTGGGTGGGATCCTGTGTAGCCTTTTGACCTAAAGAAAGAATGAGATTTTAAGTCCCTTAAGTTACAGGGTCTGTTATCGTCCTGATTACCAGCCCAGAGAAAAAAATTCATTTCTGGATTCATCTTCTAGTTAAAGAAAAAATAAAACAGATTCCAAATGATGGTGACAATTTAAAAAAGAGTTAAGAGTATTAGAATGAAAGTTGTACTCAGTACCAGAACAACCCAACTGTTAGTCTTTAGCCACTAAATTGTATTTTTTTTCTCATTTTTTGTTTTTTCTGAGTTTTACTTCAAACTCTAATAATTCCAAGACATTTTATATAATTGCATACAAACGGACACCAATTGGTAAAGTGGCAATCTGGAACTACCCAAAAACCTAAGACTCATTCTAGGCTCTACCCTGATCTCTACCTGGCCTTGACCACATATACACAAACAAACACACATATACATTTAGTCTCCAAGTCCTCTCAGTTCTAGCTCCTTCATAGCTCTTGAGTCTCTTCCTTCTTCTTCAGCTCCACTATCTTTAGCTCTGTTCATTTTTTCCCTGCTCAATTGCAATAGTGTTACTGCTCTGATCTTCTGTCCCCTCTATATTGAATACTATCCATTCTCCACATAGATAGCAGAGTGATCTTTTAATACTTCATTTAATATAATCCAATGGCTTTCCATTTTCTTCAGGCAATATCTAACTGTCTATTATTTGAACTGTCCCAAAATTGCAAATTCAGTAAAGTTATATAGGTCCTTCTACCAACCCATCCATCAAGTTCAATAAGATTTAGAAATGCTAAATTAAGTTCTGATTTCCTTGTAATTTTTAAATTCTCAGGAGTAAAAAATCCTTAGTGATAATAAAAATGTTATTTCATAGAATGGGTTTAATAAAAAACTAAAACATGTAAAATATATTTCAGTTTTAAAAATTACTAAGAGTTATCAACCCTTTATCCAATGTGTAACATGTGAATATTTTCTCCCATTCTGTAGGTTGTCTGTTTGCTCTCATGATAGTTTCCTTGGCTGTGCAGAAGCTTTTTAATTTGATCAGGTCTCATTTATTTATTTATTTATTTTTATTTTTTTATTGTTTGTTATTATAGGGGTACAGATGTTTAGGTTATGTATGTTGCCCTTGCGCCCCCTTCCCCCCAAGTCCCAGTCCCAAGCATGTCCATCTCTCGGAAGGTGCGCATTGCACCCTTTGTGTATGCATATATCCGTCCCCTCCTCCCCCTCGCCCTTCCCCCTTCCCCTTCCTCCCTACCCGACATCGAATAGATGCCATTCTTATATGTACACTTGTGTGTTGTTCAGTTACTACCAATTTGATGGTGAGTACATGTGGTGCTTGTTTTTCCATTCTTGGGATACTTCGCTTAGTAGAATGCGTTCCAACCCTATCCAGGAGTATACAAGAGGTGCTATATCACCATTGTTTCTTAAAGCTGAATAGTACTCCATGGTATACATATACCACATTTTACTAATCCACTCATGT
>RJWJ010030504.1:0-19882 GCA_004363605.1 Indri indri | reverse complement strand
GGCCATTACATTCCTTCTATTTGACCTAGAGATCGCTCTTCTCCTCCCACTTCCCTGAGCATCCCAAACAAGCAACCTAAAATTTACCCTGATAGTGGCTCTTATATTAATCTCCATCTTAGCCGCAGGCCTCGCCTATGAGTGATCCCAAAAAGGATTAGAATGAAAAGAGTAGCAAGGTAGTTAGTTTAAACTAAAACAAATGATTTCGACTCATTAGACTATGACCTACTCATAACTACTAACATGCCCTCAATTTCTATAAATATTATTCTGGCCTTTGCCACTGCCCTCTTAGGGACATTAATATTCCGCTCCCACCTAATGTCCTCACTACTATGTCTGGAGGGCATAATACTCTCTATATTTATCCTAAGCACACTTATCATCTTAAATATACACTTCACAATATCTTTTATAATACCTATCCTACTACTAGTACTCGCAGCATGTGAAGCAGCCGTAGGCCTGGCTCTCTTAGTAATAGTATCCAACACTTATGGCCTCGATTATATTCAAAACCTTAACCTTCTTCAATGCTAAAAATCACCATTCCAACAATCATACTATTTCCAGTAGCCTGGTACTCTAACAACTCCATAATCTGAATCAACACAACTTCACACAGCCTAATAATCAGCTTTTTAGGCCTATCCTTTCTTAACCAAACTAGTAACAACAGCAACAATTTCTCACTAAATTTCTTCTCCGACCCACTATCATCACCCCTTCTAATATTAACAATATGATTACTTCCTCTTATAATTATAGCGAGCCAACACCATCTCATGAAAGAGCCTTGATTACGTAAAAAATTCTATCTCTCCATGTTAATCTCCTTACAAATATTTCTAGTTATGACATTCACCACTACCGAACTAATTTTATTCTATATTTTATTTGAAGCCACACTCATTCCCACCTTGATTATCATTACCCGCTGAGGTAACCAGACAGAACGATTAAATGCAGGACTATATTTCCTCTTCTACACTCTAATCGGATCCCTTCCACTACTCGTAGCACTAATTTATATACAAAACTCCTCAGGCTCACTGAACCTCTTAACAATAAACTTCTGACTTAAAGAACTACCCAATTCGTGGTCTAACAGCCTACTATGATTAGCATGCATTATAGCATTTATAGTTAAGATACCCCTATACGGTCTTCACCTATGATTGCCAAAAGCCCACGTAGAAGCACCTATCGCCGGGTCAATAGTCCTCGCAGCCGTACTCCTAAAATTAGGTGGCTACGGTATAATACGAATCACCACAGTTCTTGATCCTACAACAAAACATATAGCATACCCCTTTCTCATGCTGTGCTTATGAGGCATAATCATAACCAGCTCAATCTGCCTACGACAAACAGATCTAAAGTCATTAATTGCCTACTCATCTGTCAGTCATATAGCACTAGTTATTGTAGCCATTCTTATTCAAACTCCGTGAAGCTTCATAGGAGCAACAGCCCTAATAATCGCACACGGCCTAACTTCATCTATATTATTCTGCCTCGCCAACTCTAACTACAAACGAATCCATAGCCGAACTATACTATTAGCACGAGGACTTCAAGCTCTTCTACCCCTTATAACCACTTGATGACTACTTGCCAGCCTAACTAACCTAGCTTTGCCCCCTTCCATCAATCTAATCGGGGAATTATTTGTAACTATAGCATCCTTCTCATGATCAAACATCACAATCATCTTAATGGGCCTAAATATGCTAATTACCGCTCTCTACTCTCTTTATATACTAATCACCACACAACGAGGAAAACCCACATACCACATACATAACCTCAACCCGTCGCTCACACGAGAAAATACTCTTATATCTATACACATACTCCCACTACTACTTCTTACCCTAAACCCTAAGATTGTCCTAGGACCAACGTTCTGTAGCTATAGTTTAAACAAAACGCTAGATTGTGAATCTAATAATAGAAGACTCAAGCCTTCTTATCTACTGAGAAAGAAACTTAAGAACTGCTAATTCTTAAACCCATATATAAAAACATGGCTTCCTCAACTTTTAAAGGATAAGAGTTATCCGTTGGTCTTAGGAGCCAAAAATTTGGTGCAACTCCAAATAAAAGTAATAAATCTATTCTCCTTCACCCTCGTTACTCTACTAATCTTAATATTACCAATTACCATAAACCTAACAAACACTAACAAAGACCCCTCCTACGGACCCTACGTGAAAACCTCCATCGCATGCGCCTTCACCACCAGCCTTATCCCAACCACATTATTCATATTCTCAGGACAAGAAATAACTATTTCCAACTGACACTGAATGACAATTCAAACCCTTAATCTCACCCTCAGCTTCAAATTCGATTACTTCTCGATACTATTTGTACCAGTGGCATTATTTGTTACCTGATCTATCATAGAATTTTCAATATGATATATAAATACTGACCCTAACATTAACCAGTTCTTCAAATATCTCCTTCTATTCCTTATCGCTATACTAATCCTAGTAACCGCCAATAATTTATTCCAACTATTCATTGGCTGAGAAGGAGTAGGCATCATATCATTCCTACTAATTGGTTGATGGTATGGACGAACCGATGCAAACACAGCAGCCCTCCAGACAATCTTATACAACCGCATCGGGGATATCGGCTTCATTCTAGCCATGGCATGATTCAGGTAGCACGGTCCAGGTAGGCCATTTCCATCTCCTTGGCACATAGATGGAGGCCCAACTTTTGGGCCTATTGTGTTAGTGGCAGGATTGCTATCTCCAGTCCAATGATGGACTCAGGTAGTGATGCTAGACACCAGGGCTGTGCAGGCCCAATCACCCACATTGTTCCATTTAGCCTCATCAGGGTACGTACCCTTCTCATGGACATCCACAAGGGAAGGGTCACAACAAGCTGCACCAGTGGCTTTCAGAGCTCAGAATCTCAAAGAGGGGCATCTTTAGTAAACCATCCAGTTGTCCCCCAATAGCTGAGTTGCCAGACATGTACAAGAGGAGGTGAAAGGGGGCATGTCTGGTCCTTCGGAGTACTGTCTAAGGCACGAGTGATAGCCTTCTATTTAGCCCACTGGGCTGTGGACTCCTCTTGCAGTAACTCTTCCAGAGTTGTCTCTGGGGCTAGATGCCTGCTACCACCAAGTGGACACCATCACCTTTATGTTGGGCTGAGTCATCAGTAAACCAACCCCAAGCATCCTCAAGGACTTCCTGGGAGTCATCTCCAGGCTGCCAAAGGCTGGCCCTGTGAGTAATCAGGAGAGGAACAAGGAGCCCCTCAACCTACTTGTATAAAGACAATCATCTCTGGGACCAGACTTGCCCCTCTGGAATGCTCTACTTCCACTTAATATAAGAAATCTATGTGCATTTCCAACTCCGTCCTTAGGATTTGAGGGAACAAAATCAGGATGGGGCTATCTGGGTGCAATGGTATTGGGCAGTCCTCTCTAAGGCACTCGGTCCCCACAAATGCCCAGGAGCACGACAGCAGCTGTGTCTCAAGTGGGGGGAAGCAGGGAGCCAGTCAGAAGAGATCAGTATCTTGAAGGATGAGTCTAGGCAGAGGCTGCCTCCCTTTGCCAGAGGCTCTGCTCAGCACAGTTATCAGCAACACATACCTTTACAGTTCCCAAAGATCCTTGGGGTTTACAGGCCCCAAGGGCAGGGCTGCTGAGATACCTGTCAGACTACCTCTAGCTCATCCATTTTCCAGGTCCTTAGATCAATTTGGCTGATTTTCTGGATAATTTGTACATAGGGCTCAACAAAATACCTAGATGAGGCATATCTTATCTCTTATCCCCTAGCAGACCAACTATGTTCTGAACTTCCAGTTTTGGTAGTGGAACAACTTAAGTAAGTAACATTTCCTTTACTATCTCAGAATTCATCTTTGATCCTCTGTCCAAGTGCTTTCAAGGATTACCTGGGATATCTGGTCCCTGTGTCTTCTCAAAACTAATGAGCTACCCCTGTGCTGGGCTTCCCTATGGGGCAAAGTCTACTCCATAGTGGTTGCCACCTGTTCTTTATTGGAGCCTATCACCATAACATCATCAATGGAAGTGGAACCAAGTTAGCTCCTGCAAGGAGGACTTGCCCCATGTTTGGGCCCGTCCATTGGTGTCAAATAGTAGAATTCAGTGCCTCTTCTGTCCTGATTTCCACCTAACACCTCCTCCAAAGGGAATCTTCCCTCTGAGGGCCCACTGCATGTAACGCTCTCGCTGTCTACCAAAGATCTGCAGGCCACAATGCTGATAACAACGTCTGCTCAGCAATTTTTTCAGTCAGGTATTTCAAAGTCCGTTACACTGCTTGAAGATGCCATCAGCCTGAGAATAAAGGCAAGAAATGTCCACTGAACATGTTGTCCATTAGCCCACTATGGGGGCCCCGTTGCTCTGAACAGTGCAGCATCATCTAACTGCAAGTGACCCAGGTAGTAAAAGACAAGGCACAGCATGATCTCAAGTGCTACTACCGTGTGCCTGGAATCTGCCTGTCTCACACGGTGGCAACTCCATGGTGGCAGTTGAATATCAACTACCACTGCCTGCCAATTGTGGCCACCAGATGGCGGCAGAGGACCAATGCAATGTATCAGCCAGACAAGGACAGGGTCCAACTCTAGAGCTAAGAGTCCTTGTCACTTTTAGACAGAGATCAACTGCTGACAGATGCCACAGTCCAGGTAAGCCATTTCACTCTCAATGGCACACAGACTATTTTGAACCCACAGTGTTAGTGGCAGAAATAATACTACCGTCCAGTCCGACAATGACGGGCTAGCACTGCTGGCTGGCAGGGCTGTGCGGGCTCCACCACCCACTGTGCTCCACTCAGTATCATCAGGGCACGTACCCTCTCATGGGCACCCACAAGAGCTACCAGGCTGCAGGAGCAGCTGTCCACAGCTTGCAGCCCCATAGAGGGGCTGCATACCAGTCAGTTGTCACCACCCAGATGGGTTGCTAGCTGCAGCCAAGAGAAGGTGAAAAAGGGCATGTCTGGTCCCTGTGAGTACTGTCTCAGGCAAGGGCAATGGCTTTCTAGTTAGCCCACTGGGCTCCTCCCGCAGTAGCTCTTGCGGAGTTGTCTCTGAGGCTAGATGGCTGCTGTCACCAAGTGAACACTGTCACCTTTATGTTGAGTCGAGTCATCAGTAAACCAAGCCTGAACAACCCCAGGGACTTCTTGGGAGTGGTCTCCAGGTAGCTGAAGCCTGCCCCCGTGAGTTATCAAGAGAGGTACAAGGAGCACCTAAAGATGTACCCGCAACCTACTTGTGTAAAGAGAACTCATCCGAGGGGCCAGACTTGCCCCTCTGGAATGCTCTGCTCCCACTCGATATTAGAAATCTGTTTGCATTTCCCACTCTGTCCTTAGCATCTGAGGGGACCAATGCAGGATGGGCCTATCTGGGTGCAATGGTAATAAGCTGTCCCCTCTATGTCGCTCAGTCTCTACAAGTGCCCAGGAGCAGGACAGCAGCTGTGTCTCAAGTGGGGAGTAGCAGGGAGTCGTGTCATAGAAATCAGTACCCAAGGGCTGGCTCTGGGCAGAGGCTGCCTCCCTTTGTCATCGGCTCCCCTCAGCATTGGTAAAAGTAAGGTATACCCAGAAATCCCAAAGAGCCTTGAGATTCACAGGCCCCAAGGGCATGGGGCTACCAGCAGACCTTCTGGACGACTCCCAAGGCCCCTGCTGCCCAGTTCACTAGAAAATCTGGTGGCTTTTCTGATTGATTTGTGCATGGAGCTTAACAAAATTCCTGGGTTTCATCTCCAAACCCCAAGCAAGCCCACTCAATGCTAGGCTTCCTTTTTTTTAGTAGTGAGGTCTGTAGAGTGAGTGAATTTTCTTGCACTGTCCCAGGAATAGGTCTTTGAGCCACAGTGGTCCACAGACTTGACTAGGATGACTGGTCCCTGTGTCCTCTCAGCACCAGTGAGCCACCACTGGGCTTTCCTATGGGGCAGAGTCTACTCCAGAGCGATTGCCCTCTGCTCTTTATTGGAGTCTATTACCATGATATCATCAATGCAGTGGAACCAAGTGAGGTCCTTTAAAAAACAAGGCTTGTCTCATCTTTTGGCCCATCTGTTGGTGGCAAATAGTAGGAGAATTCAATGACCCTGTGGCAAGACAGGAAACAGGTTCTGGAGGTCCAGGCGACATTCCAGGGATGCTGATCTTTGACACTTGGTGCCAAAGAGATTGATAAAAAGGCATAAGCCATGTCCAAGACAGCATACTGTCAGTTGGGCAATCGATTCAACTGCAGTCACTAAGTTTGGAAGAGCCAGGGCTACAGCACCAACAGCAGAATTCCACTGGCAGTAATCCACTGTGGAGAGAAACATCCATTTTAGACTCTCTTGAAGCAGAAATAATCGTCTAGTGTGTTAAGTCCCTGACAGATGGAGCTGTATTTTTTTATAGCAACTAACATTTCCCAAATAATACATTCTGGTAATTTATAGTCACTAGGACCTTATCACATGACATACAACCTGTCTGGGCTCCATTCAGGCACTCAGCAAATATTTGTCCAGTTAATTGAATGGATGAGTTCAAACTGATAGCATTGACCTACATGACCTCTACTGTACATTCCTGCACTTACATTCAGTGATGCAAAGGTTATTTGATCTTTGGGGCAATTTGGACACCAGGTCACTTATTGACATTTTTAACAACCAGCATTCACCCTTTCTGCAGAAAGGACTTAAGGAATTCTAGATGATGCATAAATTATGGTTGGGGTCTAACTGCTTTGAAAAAAAAATGGCTAGAAAGATATGAGCATGAAAAATCTCTTGCTATGTTTCTAGTTACTAACATATAACAAATTTTCATGCTGCACAATGATTGCTGTTACTAATCAGCATAAAGGATCCCCTTAAAGGATGTATTTTGCCTCTAGGTCAAGTCTGGTGTCATCTTGGGGGCAGCTGGGAGGTCTAGTGCTGTTCCTTAAACATATTTTTTATGTTCCCTGAAGTCGTTACATATCTATTGACAGCTTAGAAATTAGAGTTGGAAAAGTCTTAAAATCAGGTAAATGTTAGTGACCAGTTTTATGCAAAGGCATATCCACCATCCCTCTCTACCCTTTGAATACTCACCCTTGCCCCACCCCTCCCAGGAAGCGTCTGTTCCCTTTCCATCTCTCCTCCTGTTCTGTGACCCTCTCGTCCTCTTGAAGCCAAACCAGTCCAGGCTGCGAGCTGAGATCCTACTCGGATTTTCTCTATGCAGCTTTCTGCAGGATTCTTCCCAGAAGGCTGCACTCAGTTGCTGTCAAGCTTAGCTGTGTGGTGTAGTGTCGCCTTTCATCCTTTGCTGTCAGAGCAAGAGCTAACATTGTACCTGGAAGAGGAGATCTGCGTACGGCTTTGGTACCTGCAAGGAATGAGTTCTGTGACTTCTAGGGAAGTCATTTAAGTTAGTTTTCTCATCTTTAATCCAGATATAAACAATGGACTTTCCTTCTAGAGTATGATAAAGATCTAATGTAATAATACATGGTGAAGGGCTTTGACAATGATATTGTTCTATGCAACTGTGTAGAGTAACTACGAATCAGTTAGAAAAGGGATTGACATCTAACGGGAAGGAAAAGACTCCTCATGCACCAGGGCCATCTTCCCTGATAAGGCTGCCACGTGGTGTCTCCAGGGAGTCACAGATGCTTCTGAAAACTGGAACTGTGAGTCTTGCAATCGCTCTGGGAAGGATGTGAGCCTAAATCTGTCTGACCATAGCCACTAAACATGGAAATTTGTCATAATGTTTAGATGGCATAAATACTAAACCTAAGACAAATTCAGTTCTTGAATTCATTCAGATAATTGTTTTAAAGACAGACTGGAAAAGGTGGCTGATTCTTTCACATCATTTGACTCGAAAGAAGAGGGGAGCCTGTTACTAAATCAAACCACCTGCGGACTGGGGTCAGATTCTCTATCCCTCCTGTTGTCACACTCCAATGACACTGTCCCTCATAGGGATTCACTCTCCTGTGCTTGAAAGGGTGTGTAAATTCTTGTGAGCTGGCTGGGGCTGGCTATGGTATTGCTTACACCTGTGCACTCTGCAAGTCCCAGAGTGGAATTCTACACCTTGGTCATTCGAGAGTGGCAGCCTGTGTTGCCTCAGAGTTTTCTAAATGGTGGCCCCAGAGAACCCCAGAGCCGGGGGTACCTGGGGGTAGGGAGACTAGAGAGGGCACTGGACTAGAAGGGGAGTAGTGGTGGGGATTCATGAGGCCATTAAATTAACAACATACCTTGTACATAAATGTACAAATCATTTTCAAATGACACTGGATAATATTGTGGTAAATACACTGCAACTGTGTTTAAAAGCATTACCAAATTCTCATTTGCTTTGTGGCACTTTTTTGATAACAATATAGTTTAAGCAAATAGACTTTTTTTGAGTTTCAGCAACTTATTTTGGACTCTGGCCCACCAGTCAGTAGCCGTCTGGCATTGGGTCATCTTTGATTTCCTCCTCTCTACAATGCAGATAATAACAGCATCTGTCTCCTAAGCACCATGCAAGGATTCCATGAGATTATCCACACAAATTACATGGAGTAAGAACTCAAGTGGCAGCTGCTGTCACTCTCATCATGTTGTTTCTCAATCACAGCTTATTAAATGTGTGAGTGCTGTGAGGGGCGGGTCTGCACAGGGTGTGGATGTTGTAAAAGGTTCTCATTCTCAGGAAGATTGGCAGCCACTGGTCTGCACACCTCCTCCTCGACCCTACACATGACTTCCTTCCAGTCCAGGCGTTTAACCTACAGACTTTCTCCTTCTGGGAACAGCTCTCCCCTTCTTGGAGAACAGTTGCTCCTCCTCCAAATCCTGCCACATGTTTCAAATGGAGGTCTAGACTGTTCGTCACAGAATCCCACATGGAAGGAATACGACTGAAACCCAACCTATTGACTCTGTCCCTGAGAGTTTTCACACTGCAACTCCGCTCAGAGCTGGTGCCACCTATGTTTTCAACCATGTGGAGAAAATTAGACTGGAAAAACAAAGCACAAATGCAGAGAAAAGAAGAGATGATATGAAACCAAGCATGATTGTGATATTCAAGCCCCTTAATAATCTAGGTGTCTAGGTAATTATATGAATCATGTGTTTTACTTTTTTTATCTTACAATGTTTTGACACCTTTGAGAGCCTTTTAGATTCAGGCACAGACAGTCCCTCCCTGGGTTTGCCAGTTCCTAAAGATAATATACTCGGGATCACGCCTCTCACATGCAAGCCGACCACCCTCTTTATTTTACTCTCACACACCAAGCCTCAGTATTACCTCTGCCCCATGTCTCTCCAGAGCCAGAACCAGAAAGCTAGACCACATGCTCCACACCCTGCCGGAATTATTCAAACTAACATACCCTAAACTGTGGGTTCTACCCATTGCTGACTTTCCCTTGGAAACTTCAATAACAGCTCTGGCCTGGGCTCTCCCCTCCTTCCTGCCCCTGCCTCCCTGCCAAAACCCCACGCTTCCCCGGATGTGGTGCTGCGTGCTGTGGCATGCCCCCTTCTCTTTGGAAATGTAAGTACAGTCATTCTTAGGTATTTGAAGGGGACCTGTTCCAAGACCCACACGGATACCAAAATTTGCATTGCCCGAGTCCCTTGTATAAAATGCCACAGTATTCGCATATATCCTATGCACATCTTCCCATGTACTTTAAATCATCTCTAGATTACTTGTAATACTTAAAACAATGTAAATGCTATGTAAACTGTTGTTATACGGTGTCTTATTTGTATTATTTTTTATTATTGTATTCCTATTTTTTATTTTTTTCCCAAATATTTTCGACCCACAGTTGGTTGAATCCACGCATGTGGAAGCCGTGGATACGAAGGGCTGACTGTAAGAAATTGTTTTTTCAATGGTATTAGCTTCTCTGGGTCATCACTCGGTTGCCTGCATGAATCACAATCCCACAGGTGCATTTTGAGGCAGTGGTGCAGCGGGCAGAGTGACTCAGTGATCCGCGGAAGACCCTGCCTCTAGTCGGCTGTTGACGCATTACCTGCCTGTACCGAACAGCAGGCTCTGCCCGGGAGGGCGCTGCTGGCTGCCGTGGCGCCTGTTCTTTGGCCACCACTGCCTTGTGCTGTGTCCTTCCATGGGTTTCCACTCTAAACCATGGCAAGGGGACGACTGCAGATTCTAGCCTAGCATGGGTAGTACAATTGGGAGCAAGAGAGGTTCCCAAGCGACTTCTTATTGGTGACAAAGCATCCTGGCATGTGTGCAGTTGAGGAGGCAACCAGGGAGAATTTGCACAGTGAAGGCTTCCTGGAGAGAGTGAGAGCAGGGAGTGGTTACCCTAAGGGCGCTTTGAGGACACTGACACTGATGACCTGCCTGCCAACACCATCAGAGCCACCAGGGCTCACCACAGGTGCCTGGGAGATGGATATTCAGGCCCAGGCACAACTCCATATTTGTAACAAATCTTCTCTCACTTTGATGGACAGACAAGTCCTGGGCTAATGAGGTCCTCCTTCGACTGTCCATCAGAGGCTGCCAGTGTTGGTCCCCTGGGCATCGGGACCCTCTGGGGACGCTCGCCTGCTTAATTCTGAATTTGGACAGGCCCATCCCTACCGGTGGGCAGCTAGGTGTAGGGTGTCTTCTTCATGCAAAGCCATGACTCCCAGAAACCTTAAATCTTGCCATAACGGCAAGTCTCTTTGCTGTTGTTTGCCTTCACCCCTTGATCTAGAGGGGTACAGGGGATCCCATCCTTGGAGATGGATGCCAATTCTTCATGAAAAAGGGAGAGAGGAAAGAATATTTTTATCCTGCTCCCCCTGAGATGCCTGAAGAGGTTTCTTGTTTTTTATAAAAAGTTGTCAGTTTTGGTCAACACACTAAGAGCCTCCTCTTAAAATTAAATTGTCCCCAAATCAGGATTTTGCCATGGTTGCCCTCTTGGTTGTAGCCCCCAGCCCCTGTGAGGCTGGCTGGGACTCAGGCAGGGAGGCCTTTGCCCACAGCGGAGGATACTCAGGACCACCAGCAGCTTGTCAGGTCAACGCTCAATGGCAAAACAAAAACAACAACAATGACAACAAAACTGGTACTGAAAAGAGAAGAAAAAAGTAAAAAGCTTAGCCACCTAGAAATACAAGCTATTCTAAAGATACAGTTTAAGAGGAAACAAAAAGAGGAAAAGGGAGTGCTTATGCTGTGCCTGGGGGCTGTCACAGGGCCCCTGGGCCCCTCCCCTCCTCCTTCCCCACTTTTCTCAATTCAATCAGCAGCTGACGCATATTTCATCCATCGATTTGGCTAACACGTTCTACCCAACGCCTCTTTCAACAGCCGGTCATGTGCAGTTTGACTCCAACTCCGACAGGACACAATGTGCCTTTCCAGGCTACCCATGGGGCATCTCAACAGTTTTATCATCAACAGGATCTTTGCAGACAAGGTAAGACCTTGTCTTACCTGCTTCCACCTTCTCCAGGAATGCGGGTGTGACATGGCCTTGATGACATCCTCCTCCAAGGAGATTCATCGACACACTCATCAGGGACATACAAGTCCACATCTCTTACCGATTCGAGGGCAACATATTCCTCATTTACAAATTTTACTTCCAGTGTAAAATCAACAGGCACTCCCGCTAGTGCCCTCAGAGACTCCTACACAGCACAGGCTTTGCCGACCTCTTCTTGTGCCTCCTGGAGTCCGTGGCCCACTTATGCTCACGAGTTGGCCAAGGGCTTCCGATGCAAGAAACTGCCCCTTCCCCTGCATGCTAAGGAATGAATGAACGAAAGAATGATTGGCAGAATGAATGAGGTCTCATTAGAGGCTTGTTCTTCCTAGATCCAAGCAGAGTCTCATCCCCCTGTTCATTCCTGTCTCCTCCTTTCTCTCTGGGTGAGTCGATACCCTTCTGTCCCAGGTTCCCTTACAGGCCTTTTTCAGAGCTGTTTTTCTGGTTCATTTATCTAAACATCATCACATCTCAGGTGAAGGAAGCAACATAGTCATATGCCAATGTGCCTGGTGACACTCAGCCTTAACACTGAGAAAGGGCAGCTTGTCTCTCCCTCTTCCAGCTCTGCAGGGGCACAACTGGTGCACTTTGTAGCACGCATGGGCCAGAGGCTGAAAATTCAAAGGGTGACTCTCTAGATTCTTCTTCTGCCCCAACAAAGGGAAATAGAGTGTGGGCATACGCATTTGTGTGTGTGGTATGTGACGTGTGTGTGTGCAGGTATGTGGGCATGCATGTAAGTGCCTTCGTATGTGCGTGTGTGTGGGTGCATGTATGTAGAGATGCAGACATCTGTGTGCATTGGAAAATTTTATCCAAAAGACACAGACCTCTTTAAAGGATGTTTCACTATTTAAGAATGATGTCCTTAAAAACAAAGATTCAAAAAACATAGAGATGATCAAAGAACTTGATTTGTAGAGAGTTGATTATAAATGAGCCAAAAAAATCTTTTATAGAAAGAAAACACCATATACAGCTTTGAAATAGCCTTATTACTTGAGAAAAAAATGCTTATTATGATTGGATTGTTTCATTCAAATTGCTGATATTCTAGCATTTTCGATCTGCTACAAATGGCAGTTCCATGTGGTTTAACCTAACACAAAAATGAGGAGTTACGTTTTAGATGGGTGGAGAATCAGAACCAAGCATTAAGCATTGCTTCTAGAAAAGTGGGTTAATATTGTGTGGTTTAAAACAACATTCTTATTAAGGTAAATAAACTTTAAT
Source organism: Indri indri (assembly GCA_004363605.1). Classification (NCBI taxonomy): domain Eukaryota; kingdom Metazoa; phylum Chordata; class Mammalia; order Primates; family Indriidae; genus Indri; species Indri indri. Next base: position 7,069 of record RJWJ010030504.1, on the reverse strand, counting down.
AGGTTTTCCATTTGGATTCATACGCAAATCTATAGTTTCAACACTTAGCTGTTTCTTCATTTTCTATAGAAACAAAACTGTTGTCTTCCTGAACAGGAATCCTGACATCTCATGACTAATGAGCACTTTAAAGTCGGAATGCAAGTAGTCTTCAGTAGATCTAAGATGAATGCTTTTTGCCAGATGAATTAGATTTTACTGATGTTTGTTTAGCCAATTTCTCCATTTTCTGACAATAAATACATTTTTTAATGCACATTATTTGCCACAACAAATGGATATCACTTTAATGCAGCAACTCAGTGTTTCCTATGTCTATTCATGAAGTCACTTTTGAAAAAAGGATTGATTTTTGACAAATTTGGTCCGGTAATTGGCTCACTCAGCACCAAATAGCACCCATTCATGTAACCTTTAGTGACTGCACAAACAGGGCAAGCCCTCTGGGTCACAGAACTGTACAGTAGTAACAGGCATGAGAATAAAATCAGCTTTTTTACTTGAAATCTCTAGCCAGTGGCCAGACTAGAGGAGACATACATCGAACTGCCAGCCTTCACCAGTGTGGGCTTACCAATTATGTTCAGACTTCCTTTGGGACTCCCAAAGAAAACCTAAATTTGTCATTTAGGTTCTGGGATAAGGAGAAGAGTAACATGACCCCAATCCAACCAAAAATCACCAGACAATTTCCAGATGAGGAACATCCTCAAAACACCTAACCAGTCCTTCTGAAAATTGTCAAGGTCATCAAAACCAAGCAACACCTGAAAAACTGCCACAGCCAAGAAGAACCTAAAAAGCCATGACGGGTAAATGTAATGTGGTATTCAGAACAGTAGGAGTTGAGAATATAAGTCCACAGAAATCCTGCACCAGAATGTTTACAGCAGCTTTATTAATCTTTGGCAAAACTTGGAAGCAGTCAAAATATCCTTTAGTAGGGGAGTGAATGAATGAATGTTGATATATTCAGTTGATGGAATTTCAGTCAATACTAAATAGAAATGAGCGATCAGGCTACGAGAGACGTGGAGAAACCTTAAATGCATATTACTAAGTGAAAGAAGCTAATCTGAAAAGGTTACATGCCGTATGATTCCAACCATATGACATCCTGGAAAAGGCAAAATTGCGGAGACGGTAAAAGGATCAGTGGCTGCTAGAGATTGGTGGGAGAGGGATAAATAGTTGAGCCCAGGAGATTTCTTGGGCAGTGCAGCTACCACGTTTGATACTATCATGGTGGATACGTGTCATTTTACATTTCTCAAAACCCACGGAATGTACAGCAACAGCAGTGAACCTAATGGAAACTGGGGACATGGGGTGGCAATGATGTGTCAACATAGGTTTATCGGTTGTAACGAATGTACCACTCTGGTTCCTGATGTTCACGGTGAGCGAGGCTGGGCCCACTGGGGGCAAGGAGTATGCAAGAACCCATGATACTTTCTACTCAATTGTGCTGTGAACCTAAAACTGCTCTAAAAAATAAAGTCTGCCAATAACAATGATAAAATAGAACAGTAGATAAACCCTAAGCAAGTCTGAATGAAGTATGGGCTTTAATTAACAATGATGTACTAATATCTGTTCATTAGTTGTGACAAGTGTACCATAGTAATGTAACAGGTTAATAGGGGAACCCAGGTGAGATATGGAACAATAACTACTTTTGCAATCCTCTGTAAACCTAAAGCTATTGTGAAATTGAAAAAGGAAGATTAAAAATGGAGGGTAAAAAGGGAAAGGCAGAAAAAAAACATTTTACAATTTATCAGTGAATGGGTACATTGCCTCATTTTGGATTAAAATAATAGAAGTGGCCTTCACAGAATTCTTCTCTAATTGTGTGTTAGACACTGTGCTTGGTCCCCTAAGCCCTGGCTCTGATCTGTCTCATGAAGGCCTGGGCAGCCCTTCCTCCTGGGGCTCTTGTGAAATAAAAGCCAGTGGCCTTTGCATGTCCCATCTCCAGGAGTTACAGATCCCCTGGTCCTGGGAGCGTGGGGAGGCGGTCAGGCCTGTGGCTGCTGGAACCTGCTACGAACTGCCTTGGCAGGGGCTCCAAATCCTCTGCAGTGTCCCCAGGGCACTGGAAAAGCACGTCATTTTGTAAGTATTTCGAGATGTGAAAAAGCATCAGGAAAAACAGCCCAAGCATGGCTCATGGCACATGGCAAGCTCACTGGATCACCTGAGCATCTCCCCCAGGCACCAGTGAGGATGTGGGGTGGCTTGGGTAGAGTCAGGGGCCAATGACACCAATGGCAAGGGGCTGCCATTTGAGCTGGGTCTTGAGGACGAGGTGGGGTTTGCCAGGCACAGGGGCTGGAAGGGCAGCAAGGGAAGGGAACAGCAGAGGCAAAGGCAGGAAGTGGGCACAAACACAGAGTGTTTGGGAATGGTGGGGAGAGTTTCCGTGTGGCCAGATTGCAGTGTGCGTGTGTCTCTGTGTGTGTGCCTCTGTGTGTGTGTGTCTGTGTGTGTGTCTGTGTGTATCTGTGTATGTCTGTGTGTGTCCGTATGTGTGTCTGTGTGTATTTGTGTGTGTGTCTGTCTCTGTGTCTGTGTGTCTCTGTGTCTGTGTGTCTCTGTGAGTGTGTGCCTGTGTGCATGTCCATGTGTGTGCGTGCCTGTGCATGCACCTGCTGGAACTCAGTGTGGAATGGCAGGATGAGGCAAGCAGGAAACTGCCCCACAGCCTGGTCTAATGTTGTCCCCCTGCCTAGAAGGGACAGACCAAGGCAGATGTTGGGATGGAGTCACTGGAGGGGAGGGGCCATGGGAAGTGGTGCGGGGAGTGTCATGTTACTGCCAAGCACGTCTCAGAAAGATCCTGCAGTCCGTGCGCTTCCTTGTACACATGCCTGTGTTCTGACTACACTCTTCTTCCAGTAAGAATCCGCCTCCCGAGGAGCAGGCAGGTTTCTCTCTGTGCAGGAGAACACCCTGATGTACTTCTCCCTTGGAGAACAAGGCAGTATTATGTCACCTGTGTTCAAATAATCCCCCAAAACACCACCTTCCAAGTGCCTGTCTGTGGCAGTCAGGGCTTCGGTGGGGTGGCTGGAAGGACAGTGAGGATGGGCCCCCAAGTGAGGCAGTTTCGGAAACAGCCACTTCCTCTGGAATTCATGCAGAGACTCTTTGAACCACTGAGTAAACCAGTCAACACCCATAGTTGTGACCACGGAATTCTCACACAGGTGGATTGTGCATGAAATTCAAACACAGTTGCAATTTTTGGCCTGTATAGTGTTGGATCATGACACTGTTTTCAGACAATTTGGATTAGGTGTCAAGCAATTTCACCTAAACACACCTGGATTTTGAAGCATCTCTTCAAAAAAAAAAAAAATCATTCAGTCTGGCAATACTGAGCCCCATGACCACATGTCCCCAGTCAATTGGAGCTGAGCGTTGACCTTCAGACACAAAAACTCCAGTTGACCCCAGTCCTCACCACTCCCTATTGCCCTATCTCAAAACCAAAGGTCAGTTGCCATTATTATCACCCTTGTGCTATTGTTTTATTATAGCTGAGTTAAGAAAAGAGTAAAGAATTTCTTATTCTGAAAATCCATGAAAGGAGAGGTGACAAAATATAGAGAGGTGCACATCCTCCTTGTGGAAGTGAGTTTCTTTCTAAATGCTCAGTGTGTAAGCAATAAGGGTCTGTTTTCAAAGAATGCAACTTAAGACCCCAGTATGAATTAAAACTGTCCTGTACCACTTTATGCTAATAGCTCAGCCCGGTGAAACTTTAGTAGGCAGCCCTGTTATTGGCAGCGCACTGAGGAAGAGCAAATGGAAGGGGAGAGACTTAATGGCTTGGGGAATGTTGCACAGCTAAACAGATGCCGTAGCCAGGATCCACCCAGTTCTGCTGGTGTGAGACTCTGCCCATAGCGGGCTGACCAGGTGAGCTCCCTGCATTTAACCTAAAAGGGAATATTTTCAACAGAAATTTCTATATCAGGAATTCCTTTCTTACCAGCACCTCGGGGCCCATGGAATCCTCTGCCCACACAGTAACTTCAGAGGGCTCTGTGGACACAGGGTCTCAGATGCTAAGATGGCTTCAGTAAATTCAGTTCACCAAATACTTATTGAAGCTGGGAGTTAGGAAGAGTTCAGACCCTGAATGCAGAGTCCAACAGTTAATCATGAGAGCCCCCTTTTCCTGGCTCTATGAACTTGGACAGGCCATTAAATAGCTCCAGAACCAATTTCTCCTTCTGTAAAATGGGACGAGTCATCACACGCCCTGTCGCAGAGTGGAAATGGTATGGAATCAGAGAGAGCTCTTAGGAAAACCGGGCTCACTGTCTGGCAGCTCCGATCACTGTGGTGGTTGTCATTTTACTCCCCGCTACAAATATCACTGCTGAGGTCCTCACCCCATCAGGGAGGTCATTGCAAGGCTGAGCCATCCTCCTGTCCTGGTGGTTGGGGGGAAACGGAAGGACATAAAGGAAGCAGGTCTGGTGGCACGCATGCAAACCCCCCTCTTGCGGATTCCACCTGGCACGTGCCCTGCAGGAACTGGCTCCCACGGCGGGGCGGGGCTGGGAGGAGTGTGCAGGTATGTGCTGTAAAAAGCCAGTCGGCTTGGCTCCTGCAAATCAGCTTACCCCTTCCGGCACTGCAGTGCGGAGGCAGCTCAGTCTGGACTCACTCTCGCATCTGGGACTGCACTGGATCTGTGTGCTCAGAACAAGGTAAGAGCCTTGCTCTCTTAAGAGCTTCCTTTCCTGCCCACCCCACCCCCCCATTTCTCACTCCACCCAAGGACTTGGCGTTCCTTGGGCCTGTATCCCATTGTGGACAGGTGGAGGCTGAGCCTAGGTGCCCTGGGAAGTGGCTGGGTCTTTCTTCACTTGGGTATCCAGCCTGCTGTCCACCCTTCCTTGCTTTAGCCTCCACTCCTGTGATTGCCTTTCCCTTTCCTGATTCTAGCCGTGGCCAACGCCCAGGGTGGAAATGGCATCAGGACCATTTCCTGGGCCTGCCTTTTTTCATGCGGAATTTGGTTTTGGTTTGAATAGAGCATGAATGATATGAATCATCTTATCATCATGAACTACGTTAACTAAACTAGCAGAGTTCATAGTTGCTTTTCTTATTCCCTGCCAATATTTTCTGAAGGGCAGACTAAAGATGAGAAGTAAGAAGTGATCAAAAAGGGGTGACAGAAAGGAACAGAGGGACGTGGTCCAGCTGCCCACACCACCTTGTGACTTGCCCCCTGTGGGATCTTGAGCAATTTACTCAGCAGTCTGAGCCTTAGCAGTCACAGATGTTACCTGGGGTGACAAATTAATGGCCACCTGGCAGGGCTCTGTGTGGATTTAGCAAGGTAAGAATCAGATGCTGGATCAGTACTTAGTAGATGTGAAATAGAAATGGATTTCTCTTCTCCCTTCTAGCATAGTTTTTATTATCTACCTGATAAAATCCATGTCGTTTAGTGTGACATTGAAGTTTATCCTATTGACTCAGTGATTTCTTTTATGAGAGCATTAACTAAGGGCTTTTTTGTATGCCCAGTACTGTGCCATCATGGGTCTCCAGCAATCAATGAGACATGGTCTTTGCCTTCAATCTTGTAGTGTAAACTGTCTGTTGAAATTCACCTGTCTTCACCTGGTTCCCTTTGCCCAGTCAAGTCAGAGGAGTGCCCACCTTCACTCCTTCTTTCTCTGACATTGCTGTCTCCACCCCCACAACCCCACCCACCTCCATGGGTCAAACCCCATGCGTGTCCAACCTCTGGGTCAACATCACCTTTCATGACACTTTCATGACACCTACCACGTCTTCCTCATGTTGTGGTCATCCGTGTCTGTGTGGAATTGTCAGGTAGAAACCCAGCACAATGGAGAAGGAAGAGAGATGGTGATCTTTCACCTAACACTTTGATTTCCAGGTAAAGACACTGAGACCCAGTGTTGGGGATAGTGACTTGTTCAAGATCAAGTTGAGGACAGAGATGCGACACACTTCCTAGTCACTGCTATTTAAATTCCCCAAAGAGTACCCTCTTAGCTCTTTAAAACCTGTGGTTTCTCATTCCCAATGGTATGTTCAACACCTAGTCTAGTGCGTGGCATGTAGTAGATGCTCAGTAAATGCTGTTGAATGAGTGAATGAAAGAGTGAGGGGAGAGCAAATGCAGGAGTGAGTGTGTGAGGAGTGAGAGTTAGTAAGGCTCAGGGAGTGGCAAAGGGAAGGATAAAGAGTGGTAATTTTGTGACACTCAAGACCCAGGTCAAGTGGAAATGTGAGTAGACAGGCTGCTTGTCTACTGATTTCAGGAGTCAGAAGGATTCTTGGTCTACCCCTAAAGCAGCAGGCGTGTGTCAGGGTGGAGGGGGCCCAGCCTGCAGTCCTGCACAGCTGAGCTGCTGCCCAGCACTGACTCACCTGCCTTTTGTCAAACAGGTGCCCGCCCAGCTGCAGCTATGAGGATACATAGCCTCACCCTGCTCTCCTTCCTCCTTCTGGCCACTCAGCTGCTCTTAGCAGAGGGGGAAAAAAGAGGAAAGAATGGACATCACAGGAAAGTGGTTTCAGAGCAAAAGGACACTCTGGGCAATGCCCAGAATAAGCAGAGAAGCAGGACGTCCAAGCCCACGACCAAAGGCAAGTTTGTCACCAAAGACCAGGCCAACTGCAGATGGGCTGTGACTGAGCAGGAGGAGGGCATCACTCTCAAGGTCGAATGCACCCAAATGGACCGTGAGTTCTCCTGTGTCTTTGCTGGCAATCCAACCTCATGCCTAAAGTTCCAGGAAAGAAGGGTCTATTGGAAACAAGTTGCCCGGAATCTGCGCTTACAGAAGGACATCTGTGGACAATCCGAGACTGTCCTGAAGACCAGGGTATGCAGAAAGAAGTTTCCAGAATCCAATCTCAAGCTGGTGAGCTCCACTCTTCTTGGGAACGTGAAGCCCAGGAAGGAGAAAGCAGAGACCTCCCATAGGGAGCATATCAAGGTCAAAGAGGACACCACCTCTAGACCAGTGGGGACCCAGACCATCGCCAAGAAAGCTCCTGAGTG
>RJWJ010030503.1:0-19881 GCA_004363605.1 Indri indri | reverse complement strand
GATCACTAAGGGTAGCTTCTGCTTTCCTTCCTCAACTCTGATGATTTCCCTTTCCAAGATACACTTTCAACTTGGAGCAGAAATACCATGTTACTCTCAGATGGTGAGAATTCTGATGTTTAAATATCTGGCATTTTGGCAGCCATGTTTCCTGCCTAAGTAAGAGAAATCCTCAGTAATAATGGAAAATGATTTCAACATTTGAATAAAATAAAATATTAACCACAGAGCTTCCTGAAAGCACTGAAATTTCTGGTTCCTGATACCCCTATATCACAGATATATCCCTGCCCTCACCACAGTTTGGTTATATGAGCCTTGGCAATCTCATTTTTCCTCAAGTTATTTTGTGTCAAGTTACTCTCACTTGCAAACAGAAGCCCCCAAACTCACAAACGCACACACACACACACACACACACACACACACGCAAGACTTTTGACACAACATACATGCAACCTATATATATCAACATGAATAGAAATAAGGTTAAAATTTAATTAACTGATTTGTTCTTGGTTTTATAAAACTGCTGATTCTCATCCCTTGCTATAGAAACTATGTAAAAAATGGGAAATAACATCATTTTTAAAAAGTCATGATATAGAAGGTAGAAAAAGTTCATATACTGATATTGATGAGTCTGCAGTATAGAAATCTCAGAACTTTTATGGGTTTCTGCCAAGGATGTGTATATATATAAATTTTATAAATGTAATAAATATATTTATAAATCATATTATGTAAATATGCATGTTTCTAAATATATAGATAATTGTCTTTATTATATATTATACAGTATGCTATATCTGATGTCTCAGATATACTTCAAGGATCAAGTATAGGAATCAATCTATTGATGTATTATCTTAAATATTTTAAAGTGATCATAAAATATATATATTTGACAAATAATTTAAAATTACAAAATTTCCTGGAATGTAAACAGGAAAAAATTCACACAAAATAGACTATTCTGACCTTTTCAGTCATGAACCCAGGTACCCTTCATTCTCATGAAGAGTCACTGTTTCAGCAGTAACATCTTATTATCAAATGGCCTACAAGTCATAAAAATGACAGAACTTTCCATTATGCTAGGTGATTCTTATTTCACACTATGCAGTAACCTTTTAAGTTCTGTATTCATTATCCCAAATGAGAAAAAATCACTTCAGTGTTTTGATAATGAAAAGTGTGCTTTCAATATCACTTTCGGGAGAAATAAGCAGCAGCAATTTGTTCTGTATTTTTTCCTTTGTGTGAGAAAAATTAATAATAACAACATGAATAAACAAACTTGCTAATGCACAATCTTGCCTTATTTTGGAGCATACTGAACTTTTAGGAACATATACATTTACATAATTATCATTAATTATGCATTACATTGATAGTAGCTCTCTCTGTCCAGTTTAGCACCTTTGCACTTAGGTTTTCTGCCTAGAGGATAATGAGCAAGAACTGAATTTCAACAGTGAATATAGCACATCTATATTCAAACATAAAAATTGAAAGCAATTAATTCAGAGTGTTTAACAGTCTCTTTAATTTTGAATCAGTCTGTGCTACTAAAAGTAGATCACCTTATCTTGATGCCACAGAAGACCAAATTAGTCTTTCTGGCCATTAAGGCATTATCTTTAAAATTACAGCCACCTTCATTCAATGTACTTCCAGTGACCTGAAAAAGTAAATATACCTCCAAATGACTTAATTTACATTCCATAAATCTGGCAATTTTGTATCTCTTTACTACATTGTAAAAGACCCCTTTTTACCTGGCTCCTAGCAATTTTGCCCTCCTCATCCATCATGATTGCCCTCATCAAACTTTATGTTTTATGTTCTTGGAACACCACTTACAGTTGCCTGAGTGAAATGCTTCTTTGGTGTTTTACTTGGTCTTTTCTCATTATCCACCCACAGATATTTAATCATATATTTGCTCCCTCTTCTGTAATATACTATTTTAAACACGCACACCATGGAATACAGTAAACTTCAAAAAACCTAATTAAATGTGATGAAAGGAATGATTAAATGGTTGTGTGAACGTATTTCCTTGCATAGTCATTCATATATATATAATGTTTTATAAAATACATGTTATGTGCAAAGACATGTATTAGGTTCATAGGGAATATGAAAGTGAATAAAAAGAATGGCAACTGCCCTTCAAGGAGTTAGAAACTAGGATTTGGGCAGGTTTGAAAGTAACTGTAATGTGAGAGAAATAAACTTTCACAAAGTAGGTACATATTTCACAGAGATATAGTGGAAGGGGTAGTTAATTCAACAGAGGAACTGGGGAAAACTTCATGTGTGAGGAAGAGTTCATGAATGAAGTAATTAATCTAAACAGAGGAAATAAAATTTCAATAAGTATATGAAGAAATAAAGAACCTTAGTTTTGTTTGTTTCACATTGTAAGCAAGTTTTCAGAGGCATGCAAAAACATATATTAAAAAAACCATATGAAAAGAATTTTGTTGCTAAAACACAGACACACAAAAAGATGGATGTGTTAGCAATGATTGTCTTCAAAGGATAGAAACAATTTGGCACTAGTTTACAAAATAAAATTGGGATAAGACAAGAAAAAATTTGTCATATAAAACAGATCTATCTCATAGAATCCAATGGCGGGGATCTGCCAGGAATCAGAAGGGTGTTGGAACCAGGACCTGGAAAGCACCTAGGTGCTTTTTCAATCTCTTACCCTTTCTTCTCTCTGCACATCTGATCATTCTAATTTTTAAGGAGTTGCGTATTGTAGTTTGGGGTAGTAGTTTTTATTGTTTCTTTTTGTAAGTACATTATGAAATATAAAATAGCAAATTTAAAGTGTTTCAAACTATTATGGAAAAAAATCTATTTATATAAGGAGGCAGTCAAGGAAATTTCATGCCATATTAAAGAGGCTTACCCAGTGTAGAAAAGAATCGATATTCTAGAAATGGGGCTAGAGACTGTATATAACAATTAGTGCTTCATGTGGTTAAGAGTAGGAGGGAAATTCCAGTATCCATGTAGTAAAAAGAATGAAAAAATGCATCTTCTACTTATGGGCAAAAATACAGGCTTAGTTAGATTTTCATATGTTTAAGGATGACAAACAGAACACATGCAGGGACAAAAAAAGAAAAAAAAGTTCTGTGTCATAAAAGACAAAGAATAAAGATTCAAGAAGGACAAACTGAGCTAAATGCTGCTGTAAACAGGGAAAAATGGTATAAAATATTTCTTTTCTACTTTTGATGAAATTCAGGAAAAAAATCATAGATCCTGTTGAAAATAATATGGCCACTCATTTTCTCTGTTTGCATGAGAACTAGTGTGATGTGTCTGTCTGACTTTTTTCAGTTGTCATTTTGTTTATAAGGTAAAAGCTAGGATCGCCAAGTAGAAAGCATGGGTAGAGTGATCTCATCTCAGGTCTAACTTTACAATAAATCCTGCCTCCTCTCATCTGTGAGCATTAGTTGTCTCCACCAGTCCTGGGTTCTAGGATCATTGTGAAATTTCATCTTTTCTGAGTTTTTAAATAATAATTTAAGTGAGTAATTGGAAAATTGCAACCCATACACTATCTAAGTCCCATGTGTGCTATAGTTTATGATTTTAAAAACTGATGAAATCCTGGGTGATGTCAAAGAACAGGATGTAAACATCAATATAAGAGGCAAAATGCTGTGGATGTGAAATTTTGTTAAAGTGGAAAAAGTTAGGGATTGCATAAATCTTAAAAGAGTCATCTCCATGATGTTGAAGGCCCATAAAACATGACAGTTGTTGGAATAAGCCACTGAATAATAGTAGATAATAATCAGATAATATTGCCTCAAAAGAGCAGTTGTTATAATCCTCTTTTTCTTTGGGCTGCAAAGAAAAAGAGGATTTACATGAGAATGAGCATGCGTGTAATGGGATATATGCAGTAATAAGAGCTGGGAAGAGGCGTACCAGAGTGATAGCCAGTGACACATGAAATGGGAAAAACCTTTCACTTAACGGAGCAGGTTCAAAGCAAAGGCTTTCCTTATGGCAGAATCCAGTTAAGGCAACAAAACAATTACTTCAGTGAGAAGTTAATATTTGTATTAATGTGGGACAGAGTTTCCAAAAGGCATGACAAAAGAATTTGAATTTGAGATAATGAATACATTTCTTAAAAATTCAATGAAAACCAATGCCATTATCAGAAAACTTGAATTTGGCAAGTTCTAATAAGCTCTAAATAGTCAGTGGTTTACACAAAGGACAAAGTATCTGCACTCATGAAGCTTAGCATAAGTCATATATGTGTGTGTGTGTGTGTGTGTGTGTGATTGTATGTGTATATGTGTCTATATACATACACAAACACAAAATTATACCTGTTTAAAGAACATGAAACAAGGTTTGCTTATTATCTCTAATATCTTCTTATGGCAGCATTTTAAAAGTATTATGTTAATCTCAGTGATATCTACAACATAAGCCTCCTATTCTTTTTTTTTTTTAAATGGACCTAAAAATGTTTAAATTAGTTTAGATCGCTAATACATGTAGATACCAGATAATCTATAACAGTATTAAAAGAACTCCCAACACTAGATATTAAAAGTCTAAATTTATAAGCTCCTGGTGAATTCTAAGTTTTCCTAAAATAAATGCTTCCATAGGTAATTACAAAAGAATATATATACAGTACTTGACATTATACTTTTCCTATTACTGCATTGTAGGCACTATCCCCCAAAGGACAGTGAGATAATTGTACCATTTTCAGAGGTGCTATAGTCAAAAACATCGTGTTGAGAACTGCATACTACAAACAGCAGAGGAAGCTCTCATTCAACCGGGGGTGGTAATATGGGCAGTTCACTTGACCTATTTTGTAGGTCAGATGTTAAACTTTATATGATCCTTGTATATCAAATATACCCCCAGAAATGTCTATAAGATTTTTGTTTATATTGGGTATCTAGGAAAAAAGTAGTGTATATGGGATATAAGAAAACCTGTATTTGGAAGAGTATTTTTCTCAATTTTCACTGAATATTTTACAACCGTGAAAAACCACCAAGCCCCCTTTGGCTAAAGTAGGCTTGATGCAAATCAGGTATCCACAAGATAATTACTCTATCATTCCAATCTTTTCCCTTTTTAATTTAGTTTCACTAGAACTTCTTTATAAGAAATGTATATAATTGTTACATACAGCAGTTTTGTTTTCTTATTTCATTAAGACAAGAAGTTGTAGAAAAAGACAAACATAATTTTAAAGGGATGGAATAGTAAACATAGACAGGAACAGGAATGACAACATAAGCTCAAACCTGGGTGTGAAGATGTCTCATCAACTGTGTTACATACATCAAGGCTATAAGTAAAAATAACGACTATAGAGAAAAGCCTTGATTTTTTTCTTCTGAAAATATCTGTAAATTATATTATGTTAACATTTCCTATTATCAGAGTTTCTCAGTGGATGTATTGTTTTTGTTGTTATCGTTGTTGCTAATCATTCTTCTTATTGTACAATGCATTCATTATTAATTTCTTTATAGTTCTATGTTGCAGAAAAACCTGGTGAGTTTCATGGAGTGGAACTAATGCTTAGCAAATACATTTGCAAAGCATTCAATATAAATTTTGCACACCAAACAGAATATCTCTGGGTCTGAACTACTGCAAAACTTACTTGCAACACTGGCAATGCCCATTTATGGGAAACAAGAATCCTAACAATTTGTATGTAATTGTACTTGTCAGCAGCAACTACAACTTGAATATAAGTTTTGAAGGACTGAATTTATTATGTCAAAGGCAAATTAGCAGCTGCTCAAATGGGGATGGTGGAATTTTAATATAACATCTGCAAAATAGCTTTACATATCTAGAATCAGCTTTTCTCACCATAAAGCTTTCAGTGAATTTCATTGAGAAACTGCTCACTCCATATGTCTCATACAGGGTTTCCTATTCTCTATAGTAACAACTATTTTAACTGGTACGGCTGCACTTAGAAACCTTTATGTCATTAAGACTTATCCATCTCCTTTATAACCCTTTCGACTGAACCCTCAAGGTCAGTGTAATTTTTTTCCTAATTCATAAAACTGCTCTATATTTTCATGTTAGTCCCATATCAATATAGACCTAAATGATTGAATAGTCTATGATGAGTTTTTCAATTTCCATCCAATATATTTTTAAAGCATCATATTTGTTATGTTCGATTCTCTTCTCAATGACTCTCCTATGGAATTCTGAGAAAACAATGGCCCCATAATAGAAGGTATCCAAGCCCTGCCACACTAACACAAAACAAAAAATAAAATGAGAGGAGAAAACATTGACAAGGAAACTCTGGCATAAACATGGATATAGAAAGTGTTATCTATATACCACAGGAAAACATATTTTTTCTTCCTTAAATGTAGAGTGAAAATAATCAAATTTAAAGATATCAGTAAAGAATACACACCCAAGACTGAGAGAACAATTCTATATTTTGACAAAATATAAAGAAACCTTGGGAAGAAATGAATAGAAGTAGAGGATAGATGGTAAACCTGGCCAAGAAAGAGATAACAAGCATGAAGCTACATGTAAAGAAAGCCACAGGTCATAAGCATTTTTTAAATTTGGATTTTCAAAATGTGGATGGGTCATATTAGGAAAAATTGGCCACCTTTCTGAACTGAAGGGAGATTTTCTTAGATTAATGGGGGAAAGGATGGAAGTAAAAAAGATGTGAAATTTCCATTTGCAACACCTACTGCCTCAGCAGACCAAGAATAAGACTTTGAGCATTGCGTGGTGATGGACAAACGTGCAGAAACAGGACTCCTGACACCTGTGGACTGTGCACCACTCCCCTAATCCCGATTTCTTCTGCAATTTCCGAGTCTTACCTCGACTTGGGCAAGCATTTTTCTGAATCTGAGAGACGTTCCCTTCAGAGATGTAGAACATTCCTCTGACTACACCAGGAAAGAAAAAACCAGAGGTAAAATAAGATATAGTTCCACTCCATGAGTTAAGAATTCACTCCTCAGAGAATACAAATGTGATCTACAAAACAGGGAATTCCAACGATCTGGAGAACTTACAGTTTTCATAATGAAACGTTAAAGAACAAAATCATGGAAAAAGGTAGAAGCATATAATGGATAGAAATAAAATGGTGATCAAACATACGGGTTAAACAATCATTTTTTTCACCACTTTGGCTGCCTAGAGAGCTGTCTACAATGTCTACAGTGGTCAATTCCAAAGTGCTGCTCTCTCGCCTGGTTGAGAGTCATTGCCCACCAGCCTTGACTAATAAAGGGAAAGTGTTGTATTCCTCAGGGGACAATATGGAAGTATCCTAGAATTATGCCAGGGGTTAGAGTGAAGAGACAATTGTAGGTTCCAAAATTAAAATGAATTGAGAGAATGACCTAGAACTAGGCAGATGATAGTAAAAGAGGGGAGGGGGAAAAGGACCTAAAGCCAATTGGCATGATCTTCGCTCAAGGGGGTATTTTACAAATAGATTTTTAAAAAATGTTTGAAAACAGCAACACAATTACAAAAATATTAACAGCTCCTGCTTCTTCAGAAAAAGCTTCTAAAGGAGAGAGATTTTAAAAATAGTGTTGATATGGGATAGCCAGTTTTCAGTTAGAGAAGTGATTCTGAAACCTGGATGAATATTTCATCCTATGGGGAGAATTTCCTTTTTTAAATGCTTATATGGTCAGTGATTTAATTAGTCTTTGGTTGAACACAAGTATCAGTATTTGAGAAACACTTAAAATAAGGGGGTGAAATGAAGAGAAAAGCCAGAGAATGTAAGTTTGCTGACCGTAGTTGGAGAACAACTGAGGCACTTTGAAAGAGACAAGAAAGAGGATCCAGCATGGGCAGGAGCCAGGACAGAGCAATGGGAGCCAAAGGGCAGAACTGCAAGGGGGGTTGATTCGTCTTCTGTTGCTACCATAATAAATCACCACACACGTAGCAGCTTAAAACAACACAAATGTATTACCTTGAAGTTTTGTTGTTCAGAAGTCTGACACAGGTCTCACTGGGCTAGTGTCAAGTTGTCAGCAGTGTAGGCTGATTTCTATAGCCTCTAGGAGAAAATCTCTTCACTTGACTTTTCTAGCTTCTAGAGACTACACACATTCCTTAGCTCATGGAGCCATCCTCCTCTTCAAAGCCAGCAACATCGATTCTCTCTATTCCTTTCTTTGCATCAGTGTCTCCGACTCTCTTCCTCCACCTCCCTCTGATATCTTAAGGCCCTTTGTGATTATGTTGGGCTCACCCACATAATCCAGAACAATCTCTCTATTTCGAGGTCATCCCATTAGTGACTTTAATCTGCAAATTTAATTCCCCTTTGTCATATAACCTGACATATTTATAGGTCCCGAAGATTAAGACGTGGACATTTTGGGAGTGAGGCATTATTCTGCCTACCACAGAGAGGTATTTTCAAGGAATAATAGGAAGCTAGCAATCACTAATGGAACCTAAGATTTAAATGCACAGGAAGATTTTATTAATCTAATGTTTTTAGCTTTAAGAAAAAGTGTGGCCAGATCTGGCTGAGAGCCCCCAGGAGTGTGGGGCTGAAATCCTGCAGAGGGTACCTCACAACATGGAATGAGCTAGTAAAGAGGTGAACCGGTGACTCCAACTGAGATGGCAGTAACTGAATAGGAAAATAGAGATGTGGGAATAGGTGGAGTTTCCATAAAATACTGAGGGCTAAAGGGGAAATCAGAGACTGGAATTCTAGAAAATAGAAGTTGTTATGCAGTTTGAGGAATAAAGTATGTTAAAGGAAATAAAACAAGAAATGGAAATATAGAAAAGAAAAAATATATTTTTAAAATATTCTCAATGTTAGAAGCACTTTAAAAAAATGTCTCAACAGTTGGGTTAGGCAAGGCAAAATTTTAGATCCTCCTTACCATAACTGTTTCCTCTGCATTTATTAGGTACATGGTTAAGTAAATGGTTAAAATTACATTTTTGAATCAATAATGGTCATACATTTATACTTGTACATTTAGTTTCTTTGCCCTGAACACTGTGTTTTAATGGTCATTGATTAGTAACCATTAAGATAAGCATTGATTTTAATTTTTACATTGCACAAATACACTGTATAAGTGTATTGATATTCATGGTTCAAGTGGGATGCTCCCCTTTCAAGAAGCAAATAAATTAGTGTGGTAATTATTATATCCCATTGTAAAACTTGAGTGGTAGCTATAATGTGAACACTCTTTAGTTATTTTTAAAACACCTTTAAAGTGTCCAGACCCCCCCCAAAAAAAAGTTGTATTATTTGAAATATTTCATCAAACATTTTTTCCTTTCGACTTCTTGGATTAGGCTGATTTAGTCAATTAGAAGTCCATAAGTCCCAAATAAGTTGATATTCAGTTAGTCAGAACTACCCTGGGTGGGCATGAACCATTAAAAGAGACTGGACCTTTCCTGAAGAGAGAAATTCAAAGCCAGAGATGTTCTGCCAGCCTCCATGCTGCAACTGCCTATAGCAAGACCATGTAATAAGGGCTGAGGACAACTTCTAGGAGCCAACAGCAGTCCCTAACTCACAGCCAAAAAGAGAACAGGGGACTTCTGTACTACAAACACAAGAGACTGAATTTTGCCAGCTACTTAGGGAGCTTGGAAATAGATCTTTCCCTAGTCGTGCCCAGATGAGGATACAGCTGGCTTATATCTTGATGTCAGTCTTGTGAGTCCCTAAGCAAACAGTTTGTTAAGGCCCTTAGAAAGTTGCCTCATGCCTAGTAAACCTCTCTTATCCATTCAAAAATCATGTCTGAATAACATTTAGCCACAAATATCCTTATAAAATCTGACCTCAAACTTCTCCCCATTATTTTTCCCCATAAGACACATGAATATGTATGTGGACTCAATTCCGTGACTCAAGAAACCAACACCCTTTATAGGCTGCTCTTCCCAGCACAGGGTGGAGCATTTCTACCCCATACTCCCTCCTATGCTATAGCACTTTGCAAGAAAAGACAGAAATCTTGTTTTACTCTCACAACAAAATTTTATTTTACGAATTGGTCTAAATTAACTATTCTGACATCTCTAGAAGCATAGTGGTATGGTTTTCACCAAGAATGGATATGTCTCTCCCATAATTAAGTAAAAGTAAAAGTTTATATATATATACAGTCAAAGTAATATTTATATATATATATTTATGTATGTATGTATATAATACTGTACCAATGTGTTACACTGACAAAAAGAAGCAAGGAAAAAACCTTATACTGCATATTCATGGACCGTGGTCTTCCACAAGGTGTCCTCTCTGGCATTCTGTTGGATGTTGACCAGGTTCCTCATTTGTACAGCCTAGGCCCTTCCCCCACACACTGACCTCCCCCAAGGTCAGGCCCAGAGTTTACTGAAAGTACACATAACCTCTGTTGAAATGAGACCCTAGCAAGGAAGAAGACAATAATTCATATTGTTATGCAAAGTGGTTTACCTCCTCCCTAATTTAAATGTTTCCATCTCAGGAAGGGATTTTGGCTCTACTTCTACGTAATCAAAAGAAAATATTTTATATTCCAAAAACAAAAAATAGCCTTCTACAAAGATAAATCAGAAAACATCTGTGACCAATTTAAAATAATAATTTGTACCCATTTTCACTTATCCAGGTTGCAAATATTGAAATACAGCATCGTTGACAGCATCACATTAAAAGTTTGATGTAAGCTAAAAAGGTATTTGAGTTCAAAAATTGAGACTAAGGTATTGCAAAAAAATGTATTAATTATTATACAACACAGCATAATTTCATCATAACTATCATGGATAAAACAAATTAGCATTTATAGAACATATGTATGTGTATATCTCTATAATTTGGATGACTGCAGTAAAGGCTCTGTGTGTAATTACATTTAATGAACTCACCTGGATTTGATATATAGCATCAGCTAACACCCAAAAGATTAGCAGAGGTTAGCACTGATGGTTACAGGGTGGTTAAACTAGCGTAGGGTCTGTGATAATTCTACTTATGATTTCTTAATTGCCTTATTTCATCAATTGAATCATCCACTCTGTCTTGAAACTTTTATCTCCCTTAGAAGGGTCCCCTGTTCTTATAGACATTTCTTTGTCTCCCCATCCTCATAGCATCTAATTGCCCAGGACGTGAAAATCAAATGCCTCTGGAATATAGTAGGGAACTTTTTGTGTAAAGCATGCTGGGTGTTGAAGGCAAGAAGGGGCCAAGGGCTGTGTTAAATTGAAGAATGCATTACCAGACTAAACGCATGTAAATGCAGACTCATTTGAATATGATATAACCAAGGAAGACATATCTGAAGAATGAATTTGGCCAAAGGATATTAATTTGTGCCTACTGTCTCAAATTAGTAGTTTATAAATTCATTATGGGGGGACGGTTCAAAGAATCCTTTAAGATTGTAATGAAAGATTTTTTCCATGTGGAGTTTTTTTCTGTTTTTGTACTACACTTTGGATAAATTCATTTAAACCTACAGATGCATTTTTCATATATGTTTTAATAATAGTCACACATATGTATATATCCATATGTATGTTTGTACAGTTGACTCTTGAACAACATTGGGGTTAGGGGCTTAGATCCCTGCACAGTCAAAAATTTTTGACTCCCCAAAATCTTAACTACTAATATCCTACTGCTGATGAAAGGCCTTACCAATAATATAAACAGTCGATTATCACATATTTTCCATGTTATATGCACAATATACTGTATTCTTATAATAAAGTAAGCTAGAGAAAAGAAAACATTATTAAGAAAATCATAAGAAAGAGAAAGTGTATTTACTGTTCATTGAGTGGAAGTGGATAATCATAAAGGTCTTGGGCCTTGCCTTCTTCACATTGAGTAGGCTGAGGAAGAGGAGGAAGAGGAGGGGTTGGTCTTGCTATCTCAGGGGTGGCAGACACAGAAAAAAATCCTTGCATAAGTGGGTCCACATAGTTCAATTCCATGTTGTTCAAGGGACAACTGTATATATGTGTGTATACAAATAAGCACACTTCACTTTTATTAAAACAATAAATGTACGTGGTTTAAGAATAAAAAGATTACATTAAAAATCAAACACTTCTTGCTCCCACTTTTGCCTACCCCTGTGCCTCGTCCTCAGAAACTACCATTTTTCACACAAATTTTTGTTTATATTAGCACTTGTGTTTTTAAAAATTATTTTCATTGCTTATTAAAATGATCAAATCTATAATGTTTATTTACTTTAAGTTATGATGGAGGAGGATTAAGCAATCTTACGATAAACTCTACTGTCCTTACCCATCTTCTCAATGTATTATAATCACTATATACCATTAAACCAAAAAAAAAATTTATGATATGTCTTTGTAAATGTGATTCACAGTAAAGCCAACCACAGTACCGTCATTACATTTCTTTTCTTTGTTTTCTTTTTAGTTTTTAAAAAATGTATTTATTTATTTAATTGGCAAATAAAATTTTTTCTATTTATGGTATACAACATGATGTTTGAAATATGTATACATTATGGAATGGCTAAATCAAGCTAATTAACATGTACATTATCTCACATACTTATGCTTTTGTGGTGAGAACGCAAAATCTACTCTCCATGATTTTTCAAGAATACAATATGGTGTTATTAACTATAGTCATCATGCTGTATAATACATGTCTTGAATTTATTCCTCCTATCTAACTGAAATTTTATATCCTTTGACTAACATCTCACATCTTCCCAACCCCACTTAAAATAGTTCACCTTTTTGTTCTAGTGACTGTCTTTATAATATGAATCTATGTATCATCCTCTGTGGTATTATATAAGTATCAGGCTTAAAATTAAGATTATGTGCTGCCTTGACACTTGCAACCAGGAAGGCCTAGAAGAGCCAAACTTCAAGTCCTCCTCTCCTCTCCGTTCCTGTGGATAAGGTTCCCTGGTCAAATAACACTGCTTACAAAACACACCAAATGCAGACCATGCTGATACCTGAGTAGCAGGTTTCAGTTCCCTCCTGATACACAAAATTATTCAGTCATCTCATTCTCCTGTGGGAACCGGAGGCTCCCTCATCCTCTTAATACTACAAAGTCTACCTCCCACAGACCTGGTTGTCCACTCCATTCCCAAGTTTTCCCAAGTATTAGTACAACCCCCATGTGGCCCTACATGGTATGTAGTACCCTTGCCCCTGGACTGTGCATACATGGGACTGTATAATAAACTGCTACTTATCTGTTCAGTGCTAAATGTCATGTATTCTGTCACATCCATAATCCGTCCATAAGGCTGCATAAGGGCCTTATGCTTCTACGACAATAATTTAAAGCTCTGGACAAAATAGAAAAAAACATAATCAAAAAAAAAATAACCAGACAATAAGATAAATCAAGCAGATTCTAAGAGTATTTAAAACTTGGAAGAAAGTACTAGCATTGTATAAGTTTCCCATTTTCACAGCTTTTAGATTGAGGGCAAAGTCAGTTCTATGTGGGGCAACAAAACTTAAGTCATAGTCTCTTTGCCTCAAGATCCAAAGGACGGAAGTCACATAACTTGAGCCATTGGAAAGTAAGAAAGAAATGCTAACAAAAGAGAGATCCAAAGAGAGGGAGCCACCAATTGGGTGCGTAAGTTCTGCACATCTATCTACTAACCACTAAATCAACTATCATTTAACTGAGATCTGAGCCGCAGCCCGAGACCTAACCTTTACAATCTGAATTCAACCAAATAAATTGCCCGCCAAAACAAACAACATCAATATGCTTTGGAAAAATAAAACAAACTCCAGATTCTTTAAAATATAATATTTGCCATATCCAAGATTCAACCCAAAATTAATCAATATAGAAATAACCATGAAAACATTTCCAACTCTCAAATAAAGATAATCGAATCAGGCCACATCCCAAGATAATACAGATGTTGGAATTCACAGACAATTTCAATGAAACTTTCATGACTATACATTGAAGGAAAATATCCTTCCAAGGAATAAAAAGATATCAGCAAAAAAGTCAAAACTAAAAAAAAAAAAAATATTCTAGAACAGATAATTATATTATCTAAAATTTAAAATCTACTTATTTAACATAAAATCAGAATAAAAAGAAAAGGAAAGCATTAAGGAACTTGAAAGTTGAAGGTAGAAATAATCCAATAAAATGACAAAAGAAAAAAAGATTAAAAACAAAAATAGAAGAGTTTCAGAGACCCTTTTGGTATAGTAATAAAAAGTATATCATATGTGTATAGTTAAAATTCCAGAAAAAAATAAAGAGAATGAGGCAAAAAGAAAAAAAAGGAAGCTATACTGCCTGGGAAATATACCAAATTTGTTAAAAACCACAGTCACAGACATTTACATATATAAGAAGTACATAAATCAAAAGTAGGATATTTTCAATGCCTTGGTATATAACTGTCAAATTGCTGAAAACTAAAGATAATGCAAAAATCTCTAAAGTAATCAGAGAAAACAAAGGCATTATACTCAGGGAAACAACAAGGCGAAAACTACTAATTTCTCATAAGACATTATGAAGATCAAAGAGAGTTGAGCAACATCTTTAATGTGCTAAGACAAAAATAAACAAACTACAAATTCAGAAATCTATGCTTAGCTAAAATACTCTTCAACAACAAAGGCAAAATAAAGACATTTTCATATAAAGGAAAATTAAGAGTATTTATCATCAAAAGACATACATTATAAAAGAAATGCTAAAGGAATATCAGGTGAAAATATGCATCTTTAAGAAGAAATGGAGCATACCAGAAATAAAATAAAAGACTACTTTATCTTTGTATTATTTTTACAATACATACGATTGCTTAAAAATACATACACACATATATATATACATATATTTAGTTTTCTGTCAACAACAGTTGTAGTTTAAATAAAAAGATGCTGAGGCTGAAAATAAATGGATGAAAAAGATATTATATGCAGACAATATGCATAACTACACCAAAGTGGCTAGATTAATATTAGGAAAACTAGGTACCAAGATATAAAGCATTACCAGAAATAATGATACATTTTCCTAATTAAAAAAGGGTCAGTTCATCAGTAAGATGTGAAGTCATAAATACTTTATAACAGTCATAAATATGTTAATAAATAATTTAAACAGCTCTGGAATTCATAAAGTAAAAAGAAATTATTACTAATCCCCAAATCTTTGTATTTTTATTTTCTTTTTCATAAAGCAGAAATTGACATACTAAGAGGAAAAAATAGAGAACTTCATAATCATAGTTGGTGGTTTTAACACCCAAGTTATAGCAAATAAAAAACCAGAAGAAAATTGACAAAAATTCCAATAATCTAAATAAGGTAATCAACACCTTTGACCTAATTGATATTTATAGAACACTAAACCAAAGCATTAGAGAACTCACATTTCTTTCAAGTATACATGCTATGTTCATCAAGATAGATCATATACCTACATGAGAATGTTATTCCAGCAGACATGTTGCCACGCATTGAAAGGGACAGAGACAGGATGAAATAAAGACAGACTGTCAGACTCCCAAAATTCTATAGGCAGAAAACAGGCTGATAAAACTATTCAGCTGTGAATATGTCTTATCTTTCAAGAAAAAGAAAGAATCCTCTAAGGGCAGAATCTGGGGCCTAGAGCAAGGAGCCTCAAAAACTACAAAGGGTTAATCCCAGCCTTGAAATCTAATGGAGGTTGCCTAGTTGGATTTTGAAATCATTTGGAACTGATGATTTCTTTCTCCCTTTTGGAATAGTAATGCCTACAACTGTTATCTCATGTCTTCGTAATCATTGCATTTTGGAGGCAAATAACTTATGTTCTAGTTTCAGAGGTCCATAGATGGAGAGGAATTTCACCGAAAGGTGGATGATACCCAGAGTATTGTCACACATAACTTGATTTAGATGATGATATTTGCATTTTTGATACTTAGATGAGATTTTAGACTTGAACTGATATGGTAATGGGTTAAGACTTTCGGAGATGTTAGGATTAAATGAATGTGTTTCGCATGACAGATAGACATGAATCTTTGGGGGGCAGCAAGGAGGACTCTGGTAAGCTGAATAATGGCCCCCAAAGATATCCAGGTTTTAATCCCTGGGACCTGTGAATGTTACCTTACATGGCAAAGGTGACTTTGCACATGTGACTAAATTAAGGCTCTTGAGATGGGGAGATTATTCGGGACTATATGGGTGGGCTCTAAATGTAATCACATGTGTCACATAAGAGAGAGGTAGTAGAAAATTTGACTGCAGAAGAAAACGAAAGCCATGTGACAACAGAAGCTAGAGGGAGAAAAGGTGATGTGATGCCATGAAGGGATCATAACCCCAGAAAAGCAGGCAGCTTCTAAAAACTAAAAAAGGCAAGGAACCAGCCCTGCCAACACCCTGACTTTCTGGTGGAGGCTAGAGAGGTGGGGCGGGTAAACTCACAGCTAATGGAGATGGGGTGCACTGTATGGGGAAAGGTCATGCTTGTGGCCCTGTTGAGCGAGGCAAATGCATTTCATGTAACCAAAATGTTTGTATCCTCATAATACCCTGAATTAAAGAAAAAGACTTTTTTGGACCTCTGGTCTAAAGAAATTTAAGGAAATAATTTTGTGTTGTTTTAAGACATCAAGTTTGTCATAATTTGTTACAGTAGTCACAGGAAAGTAACTCAATAATGGAATTACATTTAGAAATCAATATCAGTAATATGTCTACAAAAACATAAAATATTAGAAAATTAAATAATAAATCTCTAAATAATGCATGCATTAAAGGAAAAATCACACGGGAAATTAGAAAATGTTTCAAACTGAATAATAATGAAAATATACAAAAACTGTGGTATACAGCAAATGAAGTTTCTTGCAATTTCAAGAAAAACTTGCAGCTTTAATGCTAGTATTTTCAAATCAGAAAACTGTAAACTGAATGATCTAAGGTTTCATCATAAGAAAAAAAAAAAAGAGCAAAGTAAACCTAAGTTAGTAGAAGGAAAGTTTAAAAAGTAAGCAGAATTTATTTATAAATTCCAGTAGTCTCATGGCAGAATCTTTGGGGTTTTCTAGATATAAGATCATGTTGTCAGCAAAGAGCAATAGTTTGACCTCTTCTGCCCCCATTTGGATGCCCTTGATTTCCTTCTCTTGTCTGATTGTTCTGGCTAGGACTTCTAGCACTGTGTTGAACAGAAGTGGTAATAGAGGCTTGTCTGGTTCCAGTTCTAAGTGGGAATGCTTTCAATTTTCCCCTGTTCAGTATGATGTTGGCTGTGTGTTTGTCATATGTGGCTTGTATCATTTTTAGGTAAGTCCCATCTATGCCTATTTTGTTAAGCATTCTTATCAGAAAAGGGTGCTGAATTTTGTTGAATGCTTTTTCTGCATCTATTGAGAGGGTCATATGGTCTTTGTTTTAACTTCTATTTATGTGTTGAATTACATTTATAGATTTGCATATGTTGAACAATCCCTCCATCTCTGGGATGAAGCCCACTTGTTCATAATGGATTCTTTTTTTGATAAGCACCTAAATTCGGTTTGCTAGGATTTTGTTGAGAATTTTTGCATCTGTATTCATAAGGGATATTGGTCTGTAGTTTTCTTTTTTTGTTGTGTCCTTTCGTGGTTTTGGTATCAGGGTGAGCTTGGCTTCATAAAACATGTTGCGGAGGACTCCTTCCTTCTTGATGTGGAATAATTTCTGCAGTATAGGCACCAATTCCTGTTTGTAGGTCTGGTAAAATTTGAGTGTGAAACCATCTGGTCCGGGACTTTTCTTTTTAGGAAGATTTTCTATTGCTGCTTCAAATTTGCTACTTGATATTGTCTGTTCAGGAATTCTATTTCTTCCTGATTGAGCCTAGGGAGGCTGTGTGTTTCTCAGAATTTGTCCATTTCTTCCACATTTTCAAGTTTATGTGTGTAGAGGCTTTTATAATATTCATAGATGATATTTTGTATTTCCATGGTATCAGTTGTAATTTCTCCTTTTTCATTCCTAATTGAGCTTATTAGAGTCCTTTCTTTTCTGCTTCTTGTTAATCTAGCAAGAGACATGCCAATTTTGTTTACATATGCACTGGAATGTTTATAGCAGCACAATTCACAATTGTAAACATGTGGAAACAACCCAAGTGCCCCCATCAATAGCATGAGTGGATTAATAAAATGTGGTATATGTATACCATGGAGTACTACTCAGCCACAAAAAACAATGGTGATCTAGCACCTCTTGTATTATCCTGGGTAGAGCTGGAGCCCATTCTACTAAGTGAGTTATCACAAGAATGGAAAAACAAGCACCATATGTATTCACTATCAAACTGGTATGAATTGATGAATACCTACATGCACATATAGCAGTAATTATTGGGTGTCAGGTAGCTGGTGGGGAGGAGAGGGATATGTTCACGCACAATGGGTGCGGTGCGCACCGTCTGGGATATAGACCCACTTGAAGCTCTGACTTGGTGAGGCAAAGGCAATATATGTAACCTAAACATTGGTATCCCTATAATATGCTGAAATAAAAAAAAGTGAGCAGAAGTCAATAAAATAGAAAATATAAAAACAATAAAGAAAATTAGCAAAGCCAAAATTTTGGTTAATAGATAAGTATCTAGAAAGATTGATCAATAACACTTGTAGTTTTGACTTGGGTGATGCAAAGGCATTTTATATGACCAATGCATTTGTACTCCCCTATATTCTGAAATAATAAAAAATAAAATTAATTAAATACAATAAAATGAAAAGAAAGTGAAAGAAGTACAAATTACTCATGTCAGAACCAAAATAGGGCTTATTGATATAGATGTTATAGACATAAATCAGGTAGTAATATAACACAACTTTATGCCAATAAATTTAACTCCATAGATAAAATGAACAAGTTCTTTAAAAATACAACTTACCAAGCTAAAAGTGGCACAATATGAAACAGTATATCAATACATATATATACATTATACATATACATGTATATAATGATAAAGATATATACATATGTATAATTATCTCTTTATCATTGTGTGTGTGCGTGTGTGTGTGTATGGGGGGTGAGAGAGAGAGAGAGAGAGAGAAGCAGACACACAAAGAGACAAAGACAGAGACAGGAAAAATGATAAAGAATCTTCCCACAAAGAAAACACAAAGCACATATGGTTACACCTGTGAATTATGCTAGATATTTAAGGAAGAAAAAGCAGCGATCTTACACATACTCTTTCAGAAATTAAGAGGAAAATAAATGTACAGCAAATTGGGATTTACTGTAAAGCTATCATGATCCTACTGCAAAACTTGACAAAATATAAAAAGTAGATTATAGATTCATGTCCTTTATGAACATAAACAAGAGAATCCTTACCAAAATATAAGCAAATCAAAGTCAGCAATATATAAAAATATATATGTTATCAGGAAAAATCGGTGTATATGACAAGAATGCAAGATTGGTGTAAGATTCAAATGACTATCTTGGTTGAAATATCAACAATGCAAAAACTTGTGATATTTACTCTTGGCTTGAAGGGTTATTGAACACCTTGCTATGGATAAGAACAAAATTAAACAAAACATAGTGATAAAATAATAGCTCCAAATGTGTAATGCTTTGCTGAAGTAAAGATCCTTCTTTAAAGTTATGGTAATAAGATTTGAAATCTCTACTTTTTCTCTACTTTTGTCTCCCTTAAATTGGATAGTATTAAAATTTACACGTTAAATTCATTTGTAATCCATTCATAAACTGATGTGATATTCTGCTCAATAAAATACCATTGATCCTTCAAAAAAAAAA